>OZ010696.1:3480604-3533093 GCA_963932265.1 Thymelicus lineola
ACTATGTAAAAGGAAAATAATTTACGTCAAGTAAAAAATTATGCAGTTTTAGAAGTCTTGTTTTTCATTAACTAAAAATATCGCGTATTATTCTAAAAATTCTTTTTGTGTTTTTGAAGGGTGGGTCCCTTCAAAAACACAAAAATAGGTACACAAAACAAGATGACAAAGCAAATATGTTAGAGACAAAATAATCGAATAGACTCGTGAAGAAGATATAAAGGCTTACAAAAATTGTAATCGAAATATATTGGAGGTTTGGATCTACACAACAATGGGTCTACGATTTGGAAAGGCGAAACAAAGAATGTCTTTGTCAAGGATAGTCAATAGAAAGGATTTCGTAATTGATTGATGAGATTTAAATCTTTTATTATTACCATAATAGGTGAACCGTTAATAGAAACGTTATAAAGAAAGCGCGAAAACAGATAAGAAGTATTATTTCAGGAAATAATAGTCTCACTAAAATTTAAGACAACCAGAATTCCAAAGAAAAATAGACTAAAGACTACAAAATGTTTATTATTTTCATAAACTCTACAATAGTGAATTCGGGGAACAACAGCTTCAAGATAATTTCTTATTATAATTAGCTTTAAACTTCTGACCTGAAAACCTTTGGCCGGGAAAGTAATTTAAAATGTAAACTTCGACGCCGACGCCTTAAGTTGAGAAAATATAGTAAAGAAAACTGGAAGATGCTGTTTATTAGTTAAATTTATGGGCTATTTCATAACATTTCAACTGCAGTTGTTAATAAATTAATCTTGGATTATATTTATGATTTACTGCATTGTTTATTTTTTTACCCGACTGCGCTACGCAAAGGAAGATAATGTGTTTATCAGTCTATGTAAGTATGTATGTGTGTTCCTGTATGTTGTTGATGTATGATAGTAGAGATCAAACGGGTTGACTGATTTTGATGATTCTTACGTAAGTCGATTTGTCTTAACTTTGCGAGTGTCACTAAAAACATGAAAATAATTTAAATTCACCACAGGGACAACCAGACGCCATATTGTCTAAATGTAAAAACTATTCAAAGAACTACGTCAAGTTGGATATCGTTGAATAGGTATTCAAAAATGATTCTTAAGTTCTTTTCATCATTTTTCATTTTAAGTGCCAGTTTAGGATATATAAAGATTTTAAGTTGGTTAAACAACCATTCTCGTTTAATTACTACTATAATTCCCTGGATGAAACGACAACATTGTGAATTTTACCGCCTTATAATCCTAATAAAGAAGTCAATGAATAATAACTATCCCACCAAAAACATAAATGTAAAAAAGGAGAGCCAAGTTCAATACAAAAATTATGCTTAGCTGTGGGCTTCGCTGCAAAAAGAATGGAGATCTAAATAAGTGCCAAGTTCTGTGCAAAATCTAAATATGTATTTATAGAAACAAAATAACATTATGAACAAGTATTAAAGTCTATTTCTTTGCTTTATTGGATACCTATAACAATTGCTGTTATTTAAAAAAGTGAGATCTCAAAGTAGGTTAGATTTGACTTGGCCAGTTTTTATCAGACTGACTTTTATGACTGATGTAATGAAAACTGGCCAAGTCAAATCTAACCTACTTTAAGATCTCACTTTTTTAAATAACAGGCATACCAACCGGGCGCAGGGGCTACCCAAGTGGTTATGTGGGACTCCCGTATAGGCTAATGAGACCCACGGTATACCCCCCCCCCCCCATCTTCCTTCTCGCCGCCTTGTGACGGGGTTACGCGAACGCTTTCGCACACATCAGCGGCAGCCGCCCACAAGCGGCTCCATCGCGAAAGCCCTCCACGATGGGCGCACCAGATGGTAAGGTGCGCCTCCCCCCAGGCTATGGATACCAGATAACTGGTACCCGGTGGAAGATTAGGTCTGCGGTTCTTCCACCGACCACACCTCGGCCGCAGAGGATAGGGCAAGCGGCGCACCGTAATACCGACATGCCTCTTCTTTTGCGACCCCACCAGTGCCGTTTCGGCGGAACGGCCCCGCCAGCTCGCAGGGGGTAGGGAGAGTGGCGCACCGTAATACCAACACGCCTCTCCCCCTGCGATCCCTCCACGGCCGCAGAAGATAGGGAGAACGGCGCACCGTAATACCGGCACTCTTCTTCTTCTGCGGTCTCACCTCCACGCGCGTCCACAGCGAACTTGTTCAGCCCGCTGGGAGCGCTCTCCTCGGGCCAACAAACTGGCCGGCCCTGGTTGCCTCTTAGCTTCACCGTGGGTGACCCGTCCACGGTTACTAAGCCCCCCGCCACGACAAGGCGGGCAGCCCCCGGGGGGGAGCCCGCGGCATATGCTGAGTGCGCACCTTTTTTGTTGAGCAGCAGGTTATGTCAATTTTATAACTTATAATATTTTATAAATGATTTATTTAGTGTAAATTTTATAACTTGTTGCAGTGCTTAGCAAAATAAATAATTTCTTTCTTTCTTCCATATATCTATTTGTCACACATTGGCGCCATTTAGAAATAGCCATTATTGGAACCTCTATTTTTTGTAAACAGCTGGAAACTTTTTCAACTTTCCCTTCATATGAGATGGACCTCAATACTCCATGCGCTGAAGTATGTCATATTGAGCCCCGCGTGCACAGAGGCCTTAGTGCGAGCTTTACGTGATATAACGGGCTCACAATGTAAATGCGAGTTGGCTAAGATTTGTATGGGACCGAAGCTTTTCTTTTCACTGCCGCTAGATGGCTCTACTTCGGTCCCATACAAATTTTGTATGGGGACACCACTTATTTTTCGACTTTTTTTAATTTTTTGATTTTTTCCTATGCTTACACACAATTACCGAGCTGGATTCCAAATTTCATCCTTCTAGGTTATCTGGAAGTAGGTTAGATTTAGGTACTATATGTCAGTCAGTCAGTGCTAAAATTTACGACTTTTTGACCTTCATATCTTTGTAACCGTTTGAGCTAGCTTCATGAAATTTGGTCTTCTACATGTCCATTATGGATATAATTAAACACACGTAGTTTTATGTGTTTACGTTAAAGAGGTTTTGAGTTATAAAAGGGTCAAAAGTGGCACCAAGTGGTTCGTGTAATATTACACTCGACGCTGGCTAGCCAGTTCCTTTGCTTGAACTTGGCTTGACACGCTGCCGCGTGTCTAGAAAAAAAGTAAAACAAAAAAAATTTTAAAAAAAGCAAAAAAACCCGTCTGCGTAAAAAAACTAAAAAGAAAATAACTTTGAACTTGTCAAAAGCGAGTTAAACTCGCTTGGAGATTACGTATTTACATGTTTCTATTTCATTTATTTTTGCCTTTTTTTAAGACCATAGACTTCTTATTCATTTTCCTGTAATATTTAAAGAACTATTCTTTATATTTTTTTGAAAAGTCAAGCGTCAGTAGATATGTAGTTTCGGAGATAAGGGTGGGGGGAATGGTCAATTTTTGGCTTTAATTTTCGTTTTTCTTGAATAATTTTGAAACTATCTCTTGTATAAAAATAACAAAAATATATCTGAGATACTCACAACAAGGCCTTTCATTTGGCATACAAAAGATGTGGTTAGCATAACAGTTTTTGTTTAATTTTGATTTCGTTAATATTTTTTTCAAAATTCAATTGTTTACTTTATATATTCGCCTTTGAGTCACAAAACATTACATAAACCAACTCATTCAACTCATTTAGTCCAATAATTTCGGAGTAAATTAGCTGTAAAGGGCGGACAGACTAGTTATTAGTTTTTTTCGGAACCCTAAAAACAAGCCCAGTAGTTCAGAATATTGTTAAAAGTACCTAATACTAAATAACTAATTACAATAATAATAACACCATTGTCGGGTAATATTATACTTATTACCCAACAACGGCGCCAGAAGGAGGGTTATTGATTTATTTATATTTACTCTACACCTTTCAAATCTATTACATGCAATAAATAAGTAAATAAGATTAGTGAGAAATGGTTAAATTGCATTCAAACGTAACAGCACCACATAAAGTTTACATCCGCGCAAAGTTTCTGAGTCCAATAAAACTAGTTTAAAAACGGTTTGCGCAAATAGAGACCACTGCAACGCGCAACTGTTTCCTACTACATTCGTGTTTCAAATCTGAATTTTAAGTGCAAAACGCAATACTGTGTCTCAAATCTTGGGAGAATTTCGCAAAGTTGTAATATTTTTGCGCATGGACGAGTAAAACATTGTCTTTCGGGATATTACTTTGAAGTAACTAATTTTATTTGAAACTACCAGATCCGGTCTCGCTTCGCTTCGGGAAAATTTGTCCTTGTCCTTAAGTGAACTTATAGTACCTATCTACTGTATGTACTGCTCGTAAAGCAGCAACAAAGTATAATATAAAAGCAAAAAGCAACAACCCATAATTGTCCCACTGCTGGGCTCGGGGTCTCCTCTCACAATGTGAGGGGTATAGGCCATAGTCTACCACGCTGGCCAAGTGCGGATTGGTAGACTTCACACACCTTTGAGAACATTATGGAGAACTCTCAGGTGTGCAGGTTTCCTCACGATGTTTTCCTTCACCGAAGCAAGTGATAATTAACTTGTAATACGCACATAATATTTGAAAATTAGAGGTGCGTGCCAGGATTTGAACCCGGGCCCCCGTGTTCGAGAGACCAACGTTCTAACCACTAGGCTATCACAATTCACAATCACGGATTAGCAATTGCCATTACCGTTTCCATATTCAATATATCCATAGTTGCCATGTATAACATAAAAAACATAAATTCTCGTAATCAACTCAATATGCTTCATTCCTTCACGAAATATGATAAGATATCACTGCTCGTAAAGTAGCAACAGAGTATAATATAGCGGCTATATAATTATAGCCTATACTTGAAGACTTCCCAACTTCCCAGCAGCAGTTACAGACACTGTCAGCCAAACACACTGACACAGTCCAGAAGAAAAAATCAAATTATCGAGAGATTCAAATTAATGAATGTCAAATTATCGAGAGTCTACTGTATATGCAACTCTTCATGCAGCGCGCATACTATAACCTATAGCAATCTCGAATAATGTAAGGTCAAATGGTGAAAGAATTTTTCAAATAGGTACATACCTACCGTAGTTCTGGAGATCCTTCTTCACGATGTTATGCTGACAGAATTTGTCTTCTCTCTTTATAATATCAGTCAGTACAGGATTAAAGTTTTTAAAATGTAAAAAAAGTAAGTATAAATCTAAACGGGGCAAGTACGAGTCTGTTCACGTGCAATGTTGGGTTCCGTAGTTGTTAGTCACTCGATTATAACGTACGTATTTTATTATAACCCGTATAAAACTTGGTCAAAGTTTCGAATTGTGTCTAATGTTAATTCAGCCGGTTAATTTTGCGTGGATACCTACTTGTTCGTAAACAGAAAAATCATTTAAAATTCAATCTTGCAGATTTGTAGAGAAATACCGAGCAATACCTTCTAAATAAAGAAAAATAAATAAATAAATAAATAAATATTTAGCACAAGCATCGTTTACGTAACGTAACAAATATTTAGAAGCTAATTGATACATTGGAAGAATGAATAAAAAGAAAAAAGTTTTTAACATTTTTATTTATTTATTTATTTATATTCAAAATTACATCTAACATTACAGCTTCATAACTAATGCGTTAGAGTAATATACATACATTGAAATTAAATTAATAATAATAACATAAATTAAAATTATTATAAATAAAAATTCTTATAAATTACAATTTGATTAATTAATAATAGTCTTTATAAAATAACATAAATCCATTAACAATGTCAAGAAAAAATTTCATAATAAAATAAATTATAAACAAATAATTTTAATAATAATTTTTGTATTTTTAACCGAGGCTCTCAATTCGACTGGATTTTTTTTATATTTGTTACCTCAGAACTTTGGACTGGGAGAACTGATTTTGATGATTCTAGTTTTAATCGAAAGCTGGTGCTTGTCGTGTGGTCCCACATAAATTTGATCGAGATTTGACAATGGCATCCATGTCAAAAGCATATAAGTCTTAAATTTGCATTATGTATGCGCATGATAAATGGACGAGTAACTCAACATCCAACCGATTTTAACGATTCTTTTTTTATTGGATGTACTTCATTTGAAGTCGGTTATTTTTTTGTTAAAATTTTTGATTATTTTGTTATGGTATTCTATTTAATTGCTATAAATCTTTAAAACTACAGTACGTTGAATAAAGGTCTGCGCATCCTATCCAAACATCTTCTCCGGATTTAAATTGTCTTCTAACTGTCACATTATTCCATTAGAAGCGGGATTGGCTTTAACCGTTAGAAAAGCCTTACGTCTATTGTATTTAATGGGTGAAGACGTCGCTCGGATTGCCTTGATGCTACGCCTCCCAGGAGAGATCCTAACTCAATTAGAAGAGAATTTATGCAGGATATAGATTTCTCATGTTTCAAGTCTACAGTACTGTTCATGACTTTGTTATGGAGTCACAATAGGTGTTTAAAGACAGTATGTATAAGTGCACTTTGGAAAATTAGGAAAATATTACATCAATACAAAAAGCAACTACCAGATCAATACCCTTTACATGAAAAGCCTAGCTAACAGATTCATTTTTCATAAGCTAGCCAAACCGGCATTATTTGAAAATTTTAAGATAATCAACACAGGTACTACACCTCGTTATAATCGATGCCCGAGGATATAATCGTTTGCCAATTAGCCTACATTTTATTGAATGAACTAGATGGCAATAACACAACAAGAATAAAAATAATGAAGAGTTACATAAATTAGGATTATTGAAGAATAGGAAATCTGCACCCAAATCGGGTGTACTTCCTTTTAGCTTCCGACTGATCTGAATTTTGGTATACCTATGTATTTCAACGCGCTGATAACGAATATAATAGGCAAAATACCAGGATATAAAAATTTCAAGGTCATCTTGAAATAGAAATGATTTTTGGGGGTATGGACTAAAAGGAAGCTTATTCTCCAAATCTTGAGTCGACACAGAAGTAGTCAAAGGCAGAAATTGATATTAATCTTACAAATTGAGGCCAATAAAGTAAAATACAAAATTTAAGCGTTAATAATACCTATAAATTAAAAAAATATACAGTGGAACAATTCTGATTTATATTATAATTGTTAATTCTTCACAATAGCGTTATTTATTTATTATAATTGAAATTGATTTTCGACTTTTTCCATGCAAAATTTTTCCTTTTTTCCAACAAATAATCGAAATATTTTTTAGGGTAGTTGCACTCGCTGGGTGTCGGCTAGTTAATTATTGATGTCTACTTTATTTTCCTCTATTATTCATTAACCAGAACTAGTTATTATTTATGAACTAGAAACTAGAAACAGAAATATATTTTTGTGTCTTATTTACAATTTATCGAATATTGTAATATTGGATATTGTGATATTCAAAACTTACATTGCCTCAAATTATATCACTTAACTATATTAACTCCATTAGGTTGATTATAAGTTTAAATACACCAAAAATAATTTAAAAGAAATAAAGTAAATCTCAATTTTAGCTTGTTCCATTTATCTTGATGATTGGACGTCTATTTGTGCAATATTATTGATACTAAACATACTCTAGGGAGGATTTGGAAGACGTGTAACATGTGAAGATTACATTCCCAAATCTATTTTATCATTATTTTTCTGTCAAGATTTCAAGCAGGGAAGATTTGAGTGATAGTGACACTTTGTATTGACGTTCCAAATTCAGTTGGGTCAGGTATTTATTTGACAGCACCATATTTATGTTAAGAAATAAAGTTACATTCCATTAAGGACAGAAAATATTGAAACTATAATAGTGATCGCCCTTACTTCCCTTCGGAAAAAAATTTACTTTAGTTTTCATTACATGACAAACAGTTTCGGTATTTTTAAGGTTCAGTACTTCAAAAGAAAAAACAGACCCCGTAAGATTACTCTCTCCATATATCGTCTGTCTGTTTGTCTATCACTCTGTCAATACCTTTTTCTCAGGAACGCGTGAAGGTATCAAATTGAAATTAATATCTAATGCTCAGGTTTGCAATTGCAAGGTGTGAAAAAAATAATTTTATGTGTCAACGGAATCAAAAGACAGACGGCTAGAGAAAATGTCTTAAATATTACCTACATAAGTGAATTTGTAAGTATCACAAAGAAAATGATTATAAACCTATTTGTTAGCAGTTGCTAAATTGATCGCAACCCATGTCGATGCATAAGATGACTATTTTTCAACGGCAAAGTTTGTTTCTCAATTTTTTTATTATTGTTCAACTAATTATTAAGAACGAATTTTGAACCCTCGATGCGTGAGTTTATTTCGCACATGGTCGGTTGCTTTTACTTTTTTTATCAAAGAACTTAAATCTATTACTAAATAAATTATTATCAAATCTTTTACTAAATAAATTATTATCACTAAATAAATTACCAAACTCTTCAGCTTATTGTTTGTTTAGTTGTACGCGCTAATCTCAGGAACTACTCCATATCACCCACGACACAATGAATCCTGGTGTGAAGATATGAGTGCGTAGCGTTATTTCAATTTAATGATTTGGCATTCAACATTTGATTTGATTTCACATTTTTTTCACTCAAGATTATGTATCTTTTGTAAATGCTCATAATATTGAATAACTTTTGCTTTATATGCATTTTAAGGCAGGGTAGTTATGTGAAAATGGTAATAAAAGAACAGACATATTTTGTCATTTCTTACGTTGCAGTTTTTGCAAATCAATCATTCGGCAAAGATGAGAAAAAGCACTCTGAACTCTCAACAGGATGTTCCTGAGGATATACATACATACATTATAACAGAACTACAACATCTGGTTTCTTATATTAATAGAATTTATGATTAACTTATAAAAAATAAAAAGAAAACAATACCAGCCTGTAACTTGCACCGTCCACCAAATAAGGAATCGCGGTGAAGCCGAATAAAGCTGAATCGATCTGCTCTTGTAAGCCGCCCTTGCGTATAATTGACTCTTCTCTGTCATTTCCCGCTCTCCTAAGCTGATATAGAGTTTCCGGATTCCGAATTTCATGAGTAATTACATTAATAAGAACAATATTATTAATTAATAATTATTCAACTAGATTTTGCCCGCGGCTTCACACGCGGCAGAGTGGTTTCGAAACGAAACTTTTAATTAATTAATTAGATATTCAATATTTAAATACAATAATCCGAGAAAATATCATCAAATCAGCCCGGACTGGGAATCAAACTTGGTGCAACTACCAACCAACTTCCAGCTTGGGTCGTATGGTCACATTTTTTGTAAACCTTTTTATTCTGTAACACACTGTTTGAGTAATAAACTTGATGGTGTAAAAATGAATAGTTTATCTTTCGTTCTATTAGGTATCCGAGGGTTTAAAAACCAATTAGACACTAAAATTATAGTCAATTTAATAAACTATTATAATTGTTGACAAAAAATAACCGACTTCAAAATTAGGGATGATTCAAAAACTACTCGTTAGATCTCGCTCTAATTTAAGTGGGCTACATGACACGCACCAGCTTTTGATTAAAAAAAGAATCATCAAAATCGGTTCACTCAGTCATTAGTTCTGAGGTAATTAACATAAAAAATACAGTTTAATTGAATACCTCCTCCTATTTTGAAGTCGGTTAAAAACAAGCATATTATTCTATGTAGCTTAATATACTCGTACTACATTATTACATAACTAAATCTACACTTGGTAATCGCGTTAGATATTACGAAAATCACACGTCTCAACACATTCTCGGCTTCCAATCCGGGTTGGGTTTGCGAGATCTTTACCGCCTTACCAAAACGTTTTCTTCCTTGCTCCAAGTAGCTTCTTGCCTAATCCCTTATATCCGCTGGTGTTACTTAAAAGTCTAAAGGAAATTCTTATTTATTTTAAGGTTTTATCCTTTTACATCCAATAGTTACCACAGTATGACTGAATTTACTACACTATTTAGTTGCTACAGTAAAATTGGCAACTAAACCCTCTATCATTTCGCAATGGAGGATTTTCATAAAAAGCAGGCAGGTAGACAGGTACAATATTATAGAATAATAATTGTCCCAAAAAACGCGGACAATGCCGTGGGCAGTGCACTAATATCCCATAATGATATTTAAATATAAATAAATACCAAAAAAAAATTAGAAGCATTAATGGGATAAGGAAATTTCGTTGAAATTGGTTGCGATAACTTACACGTGCGACATTTCATCGTGTCGTTATCGTATAGATGTCGTTAGTTGCGTAGGAATAGAATTGTTTTCATGCGTGGTTATTCCCGTCCATTATAATGAAGACCTCTTCAAGATAGATAATAGACTTTTACTGTGTTGGTATGCTTTGCTATCCCAGCTACATGAATATTTAACATGTAGTAAAATTGTACGATAAAATGAAGTAATAAAAATAAACTTACTTACTATTGGAAAAGAAAGGAACATACTTATACCTACATACAAAAAATATTAGTTAGTGTGATACTGTACGTAAAATAATGTTTTTATTTTATTAATTTAAATTTTTATCATACAAAGATTGAATTATATTGAATTCTATATGTTTATGAGTTCTGGAACTGCTGAAATTATTGACATGAAATATAAAGAAATACTTAATTTGTCTTGAGCTGAGGACGAAATAAAACTTGCTTTGAAAGTGGGACTATAACCAACTATTTGAATATAATGAATAAGCAAAAACATCGAAACCGTAGTTTTAAAACCAACACTTCCTTTTAGATCTAAACAATTCGTAATCTGGCCGTGAATTGGAGTGAATTTCACGTCTCATCGTGCTCGACAATCTGGGATGCGGTCGAGGGATCGATCCCGTCTTATCATAGCCTTCCCTGCACTTGCCAAATCCTCAAGATTCACCGGTTTTATTTCCAAAGCCAATCCTATTTCCAGCTTCTGTCTACCGCTATAAGTACTTGTTTAAGTTTTTACTATAAAACTAGTTGTGTTGTGCGAGTTTTTTAATGAGGATAGAAAGCAGCTTCCAGTGCTTCCCCTGTGGTGGATACAAATGTAATATTTTTCCATCACGCGACAACCATTAAGGATAGAATGAAACTAGGCAAATAAACTATGCCTAGGATTGGGACATAGGATAGATTTTATCCTTATTGTTTTCCTGGGATGATGTAAAGGTTTGTGATTTCGTTTAAAACAGTTCTTCTGTGGGTAAATTCGTGGGCGAATAGTACTCGTATTAGATCAGGCTTTATCGTATGATTGGAAGAAATTTTCAGAAAATTACTCAATTAGCATTCATCTATCCAAAATAAAATACGTCTGTAAAAAGGTTCAGAATTAAAATTAATCAAATAGAATGACTTCTTTCATCTTTATCATAGAAAATTCAGAACAATATTCTTCCATTATCATAATTAACAACAGAAAGTAAAAACTTGCAAGACAAAACTTCTCCAATTGTTACATCTCTTAAATGAGGAGGATGATAAAAGTGGAATTTAATTACAAGTTTTTATGACTTTGTATGGAGTCTAGACAGATTCTTAAGGAAAATTACAACACATTAAATTTAACAATCCGTGAAGATAACGCATTTCATTTGATAAGGTATTTTATTGTAGTTATCTTTATTATAAAAACTTACTTTTAATGAGTTCAAATCTCTAGTATTATCATAATTTATTTATTTATTTTCGGGAAACTAAGGCCCCTGGAAAAAATACAAGCATAAAATTAGTTTGTAATAATCACTTAATTAATATTAATATACTTATGTTTTCAATTGGCATATAAATTGAAAAAAAATACAATGTGGAAAACTTACAACTACGAACATAAATATATAATACATAAACAATACTTCTATAATACTATGTTACACGAATGGACGGCGTCGGGTGGTCCGTGGTGTCCGGTATCCGACCTCGGAAACGCTGGAATACCACACTTCTCGGCCAGAACTCTTCTTTCATGAAACTCTTGCCGCCTTAAACATGAGAGATTTAAAAAAAAATACGCAAACTATTTACATAATAATATAATATCAAAATAAGATCATTTTTGTATGAGAATAGTAAACTAAATACAAAGTCGTTATTACATTTATATTTATTTTTAAAACTGTATTAAATCTGTAAAACATAATCCTAAAATCCTATTATTAAAATACAAAACATTTCACATACATACTTTCCATGTGACGAATCTTTAGATTTAGATTGTGTTTTGACTTTTGTTAGATCCGGCTCAATAAACAGAATGAGAGAAATCTATACGTATAAATACCACACTATATAAAACAAAAAAAATGTTTGTACGGATGTCCTTTATAGAATCTGAAACCATTCAACCGATATGCCTCAAAATGGTTTCATTTGAAAGGCAATAATCCGAAGGTGGTTTGAGATCACTATGACTATGCATTAGGCATATTCGGTCCATTGACAAAATCGATTTTCCACTTTTTCCATTCAAAAATTTGAAGATAATATCGTAAAAATGGCGCATCAACGTCAACGTCAACACTAAAAAAAAATCTGTCATTCTCATCAGAAATTTTTTTAGCGTAGTGGAACACGCCGGGTAGTAGAATACAGAAATAAAATAAATAATACCTTTGTTTGGTTTATAAATTTTTCCCACATAATTGTTTTGATTAAATTGGACTCAAGACTACTAAATTATAATATTAGTATTTGATTATAATCGATGCAATCCTTACTAATTTTCTTTTCGAGTTCCCTGTGCTCTTATTTACTTTTGTGCAGTTTAAAAATATCAATGTTTCAACCAATTTCATTTGTCTTAAATCTTACATTTACACAAAATGGTAGGTTAAAATCAATATCCTATTTTCCCCATGTAGGTATTTATAAAATTAAAATAGTCGATTTTACCACAATGAATAACCGAAACTTAACCAATGGCTAAATTATCTTTTTATTAATATAATAATATTATGCTAAATTATTCAAAATATTAATTCGCTGTTTTAATAAAGTAATATTTGACGATCACAATTTATTGCCACTTTATCAATATTCAAGCCTCAATATTCGATTTAGGCAGGAATCAAAATGGTTGATATTGCAATATTCACGCAGATGTTACGATCTCGGAAAGATATTAAAAGCGTTTAGTGATATTGTTTAGCGATTTGATCTTTTTATTATACAATTGAGAAGCGGCTGTTCCGAATTATCATCTTCATGTTAACTTTCACTGGGTTTCATGTAAAACACTTTTATGTAACTACCCTCCATTTCATATATTCGTAGGTAATGTAAATTATTACATAATATATGTACATGTTTTTTTTATGCTTAGAGCAGGCAAACGAGCATTCGGGTCACCTGATGGTAAGTGATCACCGCCGCCCATGGACATTAGCAACACCAGGGGCGTCACCAACGCGTTGCCGGCCACGAAAATGACGATAGACCCGCTTTTTGAAGGACCCCATGTCATAGCTTAGAGGGAATACCGATGCAGGTAGTTTGTTCCACAGTTGGTTTGGTTGATGTGGTTTTCCACCTACTTACATCCATCCAGGATTAACCAATCCTAGAAAATGCATAAGGTATTGAGTTTACTTTGTGTTTTTCTTTGTAAATTTTAAAAACTTTAAATGTGCACTCCTGTAAATTTAGCTCTATGACGCTTAGTCAATTTTACCTTTCAAGCGTCGATATAATAATTACTGGTTTCGGCTGGAATGAAATATAACAGAAAAAACAATGAAAAAGGATCATGTTGGTCGGTCTGGAAAGCGAGTTGGGAGGGCATTCGGTCTTAGACTGGGGAACCAGTGACATGGGTGTTTTGGAATAATTATAATTTGTAGAAATAATTTTAGTATAGAATTGATTAGTCAAGCATGTATTGTAGACTTGCGAAATGACAGTAGATTCAAAACCAGAATAAATGTATTGAAATATCTGAGGGCTTTTATTTTACAACACGAGTCGTTTGGAGTCAAGTTTACAATATTTTAATAAAATTATCAATATATTTATATTGATCTTACTGGTATCTCTTCTTACTACTTTTTTATCAATTTACTATGTTACTACTTCGTCAATATCTATGAGAAAATTGACGTAATTAATTAGGTACTTTAATAACCTTATCATTAACATCGCAAATTAATCCACAGTTCGTTGTTTTAAACGAGTTAAGGGGCTTCTTTCCCGAGTTTTGAAACACCTAACATTTGGAATACCTTTTAAATTGTATTTCCGAGTAATTCAAAATATTGCTGTACGGTTTAGTTTGCTCTCTGGCAATTCGCCGGATTGTTTAGATACTGAAACCACTAATTCAATTAGCCCCGACAGCGAGGATATTGCGTCGCTAGTCTGGTTCTTTTTCCGGAAACGTCTCTAACTCTGCGGTTTCAGGGTTCCGTGCATGGTTTGGAAAAAATATTTTAATAAGTGATTGAAATTTTACGACGAGAGTGAAACAAGTAATGTATCGAAGATTTCTTGAAGAGTAAAAAAATAAATAAAAACCAATCAAATTCAAACCTACTTTTAAATATTGCAAATTGTTACTGACTGACAGACAACGCAAAGTTTAAATCACCATTCATACATATGTTTTGATAAAATGTTTTCGATTATTTTATTGTTATTAAGTTTACATAATCCCAATAATTTAAATAATTCAACATGTTTATTTATACCTCTGCCGTGAAATGATTAAATTATGGAAGTACTATAAATCATTATGACGGAATCCTGTAAACTCTAACTTAAGTCTTTCTATTATTTAACACTGTTAGAAAAACCAGTATGAGAAGTTACATACAGTCGCATCCTTTATATTTAATTATAACATTTTTATTAAGTAATACATAGCATAAAATAAGAAAACTAGCTGAAAAACATGTGACTATGCTGGTCGTAGTTGAGGAGTTCTCCTTCCTGAAACCAATACAATTATATTTTAATGTGTACATAAAATGTTATGTAATGTCTTTGGTATTAACCGTTAAGGAGTTCCCTCGTCTGTTAGAGCAGTTAGAGTAGTTTTAGATCATACTTATAATGATAAGTACTTAATGAAATACATACATTGTCGAAACTAAAGCTATACGCAACATTTATGTATGATGAGAGGAATTCGTTCTAATTAAGCTAATAATTTTGATCGTTCATTCGTTCAGATATTACACGATAGTTGACATACTTGCAAAAACAATATGTAACCATGTAAATATTTCATTGTATCCCGAATGCAGTCTGGATATGTTTTTCTTCCGGAAACATGTTTCTAGGTTAGAACATTTTTTACAAAAAGTAAGAATAATATGTACATTTTGAATATTTTTATTTTTCTAAGCATTTCAATTTTCCCATGTTTTCCCCATCCAATTTTTACCTTACGAATTGATCTTCCCAGTACAAGTACAGTACAATATTGGTAAATCTGCATGAAGTTGAGTTTTTGAGATTAAAGCTATCTGAAATGCAGATGAGTTAGTTACATAGTGTAGTTTATCTACATCTTGATGTTTATTCTATTCAAGAATTCCGTTTGTTCCTTAATTTAGGGTTTGTTAAAGTTTATACAGTCTCTCTAGAATATTGTACTAATGTTTAAATTGTTTAACGAATTTAACTACTACGAAAGACAGTACTTCCGACAGCTCAGCTTTATTTATCAGTTATTATATACAAGGAAAAACTGGTTGTAACTATTATGGGTATGCAGTGTTAATGTGGTAGTAACTAGTTTTGTAATAGAAATACATAGGTTGAAAAAATTGAGTTCGCAGAATCAAAGTCCCGTTAAAATGTTGTAGGTACTTATTGTAAACGTATTTAGAAGAAAATGAATTGGTAGTGTCTAAAGTCTCAATTTGAATTACATATTTCTAAAATTAAAACTTTAATTACCTATATGTTTACTTACGCCCCAACTCAGAGTCACTAAAGGTTACCTAAATAGCTCCTTAGTACAGAATTTGTATGCAGATTCTTTACTAAGGAGCGATTAAAGTAACAGTTAGTGACTCTTGAGTTGAGGCGTAAGTTTGTACGCTAATGTAATGTAAATACTGCATCTGAGGGCCTAGCCAAGACACAAACGCTTCGTTTATAATCTCTTTCTACCATAACTTACGCGTTATGGTTAGCGTTGTTTGTGTTATCAAATGTCAAGCGGAGACCGCTGACCGCGTCACATTACGTCACCGCCAGTTCCCTCGTGTCGACTGTGACGGAATGTGTAAACATTGTGCGCGAATAGAAAGCAAAGCAAAGTTTAAAAATTCGAAGTTACAGTGTAAAATGTGTATATTATAAACTAGTGTTTTAAGGTAGTGTATCTTTATTATTATATTACCATGATTTATACAGTGTAACATGTAATTTAAGTTATGTAAAGTTTCACAATCACTACATATAGAAACAATTAGATTATGCGATATCTTTTTAGGATTCAATTTAGAGCACGAGCAAGCCCGCAGAAGTTTGCAGCTCTAATAGAGTTCATGGAAACGTATGTAAACTATTGATTTGTAAAAATCGTCCTCTACTATTTAAATTTCGATAGCATTGAGGCATTTGAAACATAAAAAATGACGCAAGACGCGATAGGCAATCCACTTGAGAAACACTTAAGTGGCCCCAAGCTTTATAAATAGACCATTTTTTGTCTCTATAATAGTTTAAAATAATTTATTGTTATTACATAAATTAGTAAATATTGTAAAATTGTAAGCCGAATCAAGAGACGCCTTTTTTCAGTGTAGAAACGCTTGGCTTTCTACTGGGTTCTGTCGATCGATTGATAAGCGTAAACATTCGACGCTTACAATCGTAAGCGAATGTCACAACGGGCAACTTGGCTAGCATTTAGCGAACGACACTGTAGAAACGATTAGTTCTATCGTATCCGCTCGAACGCTTCGATAACCTTGTGTATTTGGCTACGACTTTTCTATTCGTTCGT
This sequence comes from Thymelicus lineola, assembly GCA_963932265.1. NCBI lineage: Eukaryota > Metazoa > Arthropoda > Insecta > Lepidoptera > Hesperiidae > Thymelicus > Thymelicus lineola. Next base: position 3,497,573 of record OZ010696.1, read on the forward strand.
TTAGATCACGTGACTTATCGTTCGCTCCATACATTTTTCAAGCGTAAGCAATTGTAGAAAGGTGTCTTGGCTAGAGGCACAGATCTATATTATGTACCTTCAGTACATTTTCGGTCCTTTAAATAGTATGTAAGTATATCTAACCAAAATCTCTATAAAAGTAGGTCATTTTCAGCTTTGTACAATACTTTAACTGTTTCAAAATAAGGAATTCAATCAACACTGAAAATAAGCAAAGCAGTAAAAGCCGACGGTGAGATAGATATAAGGATTTACATATTCTGAAGGATGGGATAGCCAAAGCTTTGAAAATTTAATAATCTATTTTGAATCTTATTTGTTTATTCGGAGGGATAAGAATCCGATGCACATTCAAGGATTATGTGCTAAAGAATTTCGTTAGTTTCTATTTCTGAATGTGAGCTTAACATGAGCATTGAAAGGCTTTTTGGATTTTTGTCCAATACAAAAGAATATTGAAAAAGTCATAGAACGACTGTCCTATTATTACGGTAAGGTAATCGGTTAAGTAAGATAGTTGTGGCGTGATTGAGTAACAAACATCCAAACATTTTCAAAAACGTTCACATTTATAATATTAATAGGTTTTTCCATTACCCTTTGACAGGTGAATTTCACAATTTTTTACATCCAACTAGTCGACAAATGAGCAGACTTAACTAGACTTAGAATAGAAGAGATGGAACGAAAAGAACGAATAATCTTCCTCTCAAGCCAAATATATGCCTTAAATGCCCGAAAATAAAAGTCACATTCTAAGTCGCATTAGTTCCCAGCGAATAGCACAGGGTAATATTGTGTAAGTCTGTAAGATATTAATGGCGAACCTCGACTCAAGTATAAGCGGTACCCAGGTGCGGTTTATATTTATAAAGGTATTACGAACTTAGTACGTAACTGATTTTGCTGTTTACATTATTTAACTAAGGCCCCGGCGGTGTTTTGCTCTAACTTCGCATTGCGTACCTGTATAAAGTTGTTATAGTTTTGTCGATCAAACAAATATTTATTTTTTATTATTTATTTCACCCCAGTCCAATTGCTAGTGCTCCTATAAAGCGAGGTTTTAACGAAGTGTAGGTAATACTTCTTTCAATATTCTTTCACTGGCAAATGTAGTTTTACAAGATTTATTTTATTAGCATTTAGCATTTATGGGTTAAGTTTTGCAAGCCGAATTAGAACTGCTACCATGTTTGTAACATTTATATAGATATGTTTTTACATGTTCCGATAAACGAACCAATAATAAGCGATATCTCCGTTTAGGTGGAGAACCCAGGGCCGCCAGACATCACTTATTTTCTGACGGATGAAATGTGGACGATTGAGTAGTGTAGTATGTACTATGATCGTATGCCTACTTGCTAGCTTGGAAATCAGGTATCAGGGTTCTGGTATCAGGTATCTGGGTTCGGTATCAGGTGATCAAGGTACAAAAAATCATTACTAAGTTCACGTATTTTCTCATGGCTGATTTTCACGTATGTTCTAGATAATATAGTTAGAAATAAGTTGTCAATACTCCCTCAATTATATAAAAATGAAGCGTCAGAAAATACGTGAACGTAACTCATTATTTTGGCAGGTTCAAGGTGTCTGTAAAGCAAAATGGCCCACGGAATGTGTCTGGGAGTATTGACGACTTATTTCTAATTATATTATCTAGAACATACGTGAAAATCAGCCATGAGAAAATACGTGAACTTAGTAATGATTTTTTGTACCTTGATCACCTGATACCTGGAAATTGGCCGTTTTTTCAAGCTAGTAAGTAGGCATACGATCATAGTACATACTAACGCTACTCAATCGTCCACATTTCATCCGTCAGAAAATAAGTGATGTCTGGCGGCCCTGGGCTCTTAATCTATTTTCTCGTAACCCTTTTAATACTGAAGTTTTGGTGAAAATGTTACATAAGGTTGAATGGTTCGTAAATGATGAATATTTGTCGGGATTTACAATCCTAATGCTAATATATAAAATCCGTTTTATTATAAAAAGACATCATTGTATTTCAATAATATTAATTCTCTGTGCTACGTGTGTCTCGGCATTGAGACATATTTATGTGGAGTATAATCCCGTGACCGCTAATGGCAAAAAATTGTTTCCATGCTTCAGAGGGCACGTAAAGCCGTCGGTCTCAGTTGTTATCATAAGATAACAGTCGTTAAGCCATGTCGGAGGCCCTCCGGTGGTTTGAAAAATTCCGACACTCCACTAACCCCTCCACCAATCCGCACTGGAGCAGCGTGGTGGAGTATGCTCTAGGCCTCCTCAAGAAAAGAGACCCATGCCCAGAAGTTAGAAAAAGGCTGAAGCCCCATAAAGATAATCCCTATAGCGATAATCCCGTCAGACTACTTGATGACACGTCACAAACACTCATGACAAGGGCACAAACACTCTGTTCTGTGTATCTGTTAGATAAATTATGTTGGAAAGTTGGTGCCCGCGAATTCGTCCACGGAAATATTATCTTATACTTATTTTATATCATACTTTTTACCCTACGTTATCCCTTTTGGATGAATTTTCAAAAATCCTTTCTTATTACACAATAAAAAGAGACAATATTGGTTCTACCTATCATTTGTCAAAGTTACACGAATGGCTACGAGTCTTAAGATCAACGACAATCAGGTCTATGATTGGTCAATTTTTTATCAAAGGTCACGTAACCAATCACCAGGTCAATTTTTGAAGTTTGGCCTTCATTTAGTATTGGTATAAGCTTCTTGGTGTAGATTCAAGTACGGATTGATGAGCTAATACCACTTACCATTCTCAATCCCAAATGCGATTTGCTAATCATAATCGTTGCAGGATCTTACAAAAAATATCTGATACAAAACTCTACAGTACTTTTCTTTAAATATTGTAGACTATTCTAGCGCTATTGAAATCATTTTCGTAGCACTACCATCTTATCGATATTCTGAGATAATCCACTTTCGTTCAAAAGAAGCGTGGTTACGAATGGATTTCTCGCAGCAGCTCAGCTTATTCAAATTCAAAAGTAATTTCGTGATAAGTACACTATAAAATTACCTACAGCTACGGAGAAATGCAGAAATAATCATCATTCAAATATTTAAGAACAATTCTTTAATGTTTATATAAATATTAACGTTATTGCTTATTATTAGAAGTTTGAAAGAAATTTATTGAAATGAAAGTTAGGTTTTTTCTTTCTTTTTTTTCTTTAAATATTAAATTATCATCGGTCCTTGATAAGTCTACTAAATTTGAAAGAAATCTGACCGTTTGAAGTTGGTCAAAATAAAGTCCAAAGAGAAGTTACAAACAAACACAGATGAAGCTAATATATAGCGTGTAATAAAAATAAAAATAAATCGAATAGGCACTACGGTTATCAAATTAAATAGACCAGCATAAAAATTTCAAGAAGGTATAATATGATATCATTTTCATTGATCGGCGGGTTTTTTAATTTTTTTAATTAAGTAAAAACATACTACTTACTAGTTAGTATAAACGCATCCATATTATCGCACTAGTGTTTTTGTGTCATTTCACGATTATTGTGGACTGCAATGGACAAATACACAGAGAATTAACGTTACTTGCATTGTGTTTGCTTTAATTTCGTAAAGTCTAGTTCTTCTAATGCGGCAGGTGTAGAAATAAACATGTATCGCCGAACATCGAGACAGTTACTTTGAACTTACGTAATCTAAGCGTAACCCAGTCACTGATTTGAATTCGTTCAGCGAACTGTGGGCGAGCTTGTGCGGAATATGTTAGGGAACACATGAATGAGGATTTGCCGAATAAATGTGGAAGGAATAAGAATTTTTTTCTTTTCATCGAACCGGGCTGGGCTTAATATTTATTTGACAAGTTTAAGACCAAGTTTGTACATTTGAATGGCAAGCTTCGAAGGGTCTGAAGATCTCAGAAAAAGAAAAGTATATGAAACAGCCCTACCTACGAAAAAACGTGACTTTGTCATTACCTTTGTCAAAGTGGGTTTTAGTAGTTAGTACCTTAGTACCTTACTCGTAGTAATAAGTCACAGTTTACACTGTAGTAAAGAGAAACACAAAATTATGAACATGGTACACGTCTAACGTCATTAAAAATTTGACAGTATAGCGAAACTGTTGCGTATAGAGTTGACTTGTTTTCATTGCATACATTAGATAAAGACGCCATTATGTTTATTATTTCGTCTTTTAAACTATTTCATAACTAAGTATCTATATGAAATTATAACAAATTCTTTTAAATACTCCTATATCAATGCTGAAGATGGATTACGTGAAATTGAATGAATATCTGCGCCCTGTCATCGGTCTAATGCTGGCCATATACGATCACGTATAATTGTCTAGTTTGCAGCGGACTTCATGCGGCATCCAGTAAACTTGACGGTGTATGGCCACAGTATGGCTATCTGGCTATATAGCTATCTCATGCAAACTTGATGCCGCATCAAATCAAACTGCAAACTTGACAAGTAAACTTGATCGTATATGGCCAGCTAAGTTACACACCAATGATAGGCCTACAGCTGGTCGAAATTGCTGTCCAGATAGAGAAACCCATGAAATAAAATGAGATCGAACCAGAAATCGTGAGTATTATGTAAAATAATTGAGTTATAATTTTAAAGCGTATGAGAATATATTATGTTACAATAATCTACCTAACTAATAGTTTTTTTAAACTTAATAATTCTGCCAAATGTTGTTGCCAAACTAAAAAATGTATATAAATTGTATGTAAAAAAATGTATGACGTAGTGAGTATTTAAGAGTTTATGTATGTACTATATGACGTAGAATGCTTTGATGTTCAATACAGTTGTTGGGTACCAAAATCTCATCGTACAGTTTACCAAACGCCCCGTGGGTTCATAAATCCAATTATTGCGACAAACGCAACACATCGATGCAAATTTCCAGTTACATAATTTCTATAGAGTTTAGCCTGGTTCGAATTCGGTCAGGGAACTGAGGGTGAGCTGTGCTCAGAATATAAAGAATGAGAATTTAGTGAAATATTTTTACTAGTGTAGTGTCAGAAGATAAATCATCGAAAAATAGATAGCATGAACTATTTTTGAGTTATGCTATTGTTATTTGGAAATTATAGGAATAATATATGTATGTTTTAAGAAATTATAATATTAATAAAGAAATGTAGCTGTTTAACTTGCGTAACATAAATATTATAACTACACTTTGATTAATGAAAGTAACGGACATCATTTTGAAGAATTAATTAGTTAAGGTTTAACAGGTAGAAAATGTATTTTGTTAAAAATTTGGTTTTTCCTTAAGTTTGCCGTACGTTACTTCCCCAAATTTTATCCTTGTTAGCGACACTGTCAAATGGTGTAATAATACAGATAGTTATTTAATCAAAATGAGCGGGTTCGATGCTTGGCTAGGATAATTCATTTTTCAAAAATCTAATGATGCAGTTTTAGTTTTCATCAAAATCGTCCCTGAGACTCTTTTGAGCACTTTACGCTATTATCATAGTCTCGGATTTGGCCATTGACGCCCACTTGAAAAATTCACTCTGTTTAACTATAGTCCCCACGAACTAAGAATGCATATTTGTCGTTTGTCATCGCAGTGACAGTAGAGATGTACAAAAAAAATCGATTCACGAAAGAACCAATTTTTGCAACAAATCGATTCAAAATTGTAAGACTTTCTAATCGATTCAATAATTAAATTGTAAATTCTAAAAACCGAAACATTTAGATATCCACAAGTAACTGGAATGACACTGCCTCCATTCAGCTACTTAAGTTACTTTACCATACCTATACGCTCAATAATTATGTATTTACGACTATAATAAAATATTTTTTTCCTAAAAAACTCACTGTTAATTCGTCCGCGCCGCATCCAGCGTATGAAATTTGGGTTTCGGTTGAATAATGAATATTCTAACCGTATTTTAATCAGTTCAAATGGCTGCGGTTAGAGATTATCGTAATAAACACTTTTGGTCATGTTCTTATAGAAGAGAAGAAATTAAATTGTTTAATTGTTAAACACAAAGAAAGAAATAAAATAAATTCATTTTTATTTTAAGTTTCGATTATAGTAATGTATCGATTATTATAGTTTTATAAGTGGTTTCATGCCGTCACATCACTTAACGTCAGTGTAGATTTTGTCATCTTCATATAACATTGATTCGACGCCTTATTTTTTTATTCAATTTTGCATAAATTATGATGTGATGGGATTTTTACTAGATTATAACGTTTAATATGATTTATAAATAACGTCAATACGAATACGATACAATACGAATAGGGATTTTTAACAAATTTTGCCAAAATCCTTTGTTCGTAAGTATCCAGCTATTCATGTCAATTAAATAATTATTCCATTTTGCTCAAAGACGTATGTACAAGGTTGGTTCATATTAATAAATGGCAGCTATCATTAATGCGTTCTTAGATAATTTTGAGTATAAGTAAAATAACAACAGACTTATGGCTTCAAAGTCTCTTTCACAAGCACGTCCAGGTTCAAATCTTTCACAAATTAGTAAAATTTGCAACATCGCGTCTCTCGTCACTCGTAGCGAAGCCAGTGCATCTAAGAGTCCAAGATCTCATAATTGTGTGGATCTATTATGGAGACTCGAGCCCAACAGTGGAACAGTTAGTTATGGCTTGCAATCATGGTATAATTTACTGATAGACACGTGATTTTGCTTTGGGACAATTATTTTGAGAACTTTCCAATATAAACAGCTAAAACATAATATCTTGCAGAAACTCAATATAGACGAGTGTACTCTGATTTTAAAGAAAAATTAAAACAGTACGTCAGACAATCTCATTTCACGCTACTGACCTAAAAAAAGAATACCCATCGGAATTTCTATGAAGATTTACTCTGCTGACTCGTTACTATTATAGAATAAACAAGAGTTGTTTGCTTATTGAATCTATATGAGGAATTTTTATATCTAACTTGTTAATTAATAGAACGCGGTTAATTCTTATCTGTACATGTAGAATTGAAGGTTATACGGAACCCCCGTACGTTATGTATTTGCAGTTATTTTTCTATTTTATTTATGTTTGCTCTTTTTTTAAGACCATAGCCTTCTTATTATTTTTCCTGTAATATTTAAGGAAACAAGTATTCTCTTTTTTAACTCTAGCGTCAGTAGTTTTGGAGATAACGGGGGCAATGGTAAATTTTCGTTCTTTCTTAAATAATTTTAAAACTATCCATTGTAGAAGAATAAAAAATATACATAAATATTTGAGATCCTAAGAACACGGCCTTTCATTTGACATACTACATGACACGGTTAGCACAACAGTTTTTGTTGAATTTTGATTTCGGTAATTTTTTTTCAAAATTCAGTTTACTTTATACCTTCGTCTTTGGGTCACAAAAAATTACATGAGTACCAAAGGTCCAGTAGCTTTGGAGTACATTGGCTGTAAAGGGCGGACAGAAACACGAGTGATCCTATAATATAAATTCCGTTTTTTGTTTTTTTCAGAATCCTAAAATTCATCTAAAATCTGCTACTGAATTCGATACATGTAATGCGTAAACTATTACTTTTAAATTGTAGCTAGTAAAAATAACAGTCGATTCGAAGCTGAATCCAATCGTAAAACTGGACACAACACAAGTTTACTTCTTTATCTGCGGAGATAATTCTTAAGTATGTCATTTCGTTCTTTTATTGTAGTATTAAACCGCTGTGATGGTACCGGTTGTCGTCTAGAAAACGGCAGTGAACAATTTACTATAGGTCGTCGTTACTCAGGATCAATTGGAGCGAACTTTTGTCAAATACATTAACATGAATATTCTTCTAATTCAGAATTCCGAAGATCGGAAAATAAAATTAAATTGACAGGATATAATGTTTAGTAAATATTTTGGTTAAGGAATTGGAGGATATGAAAGTTTTTTTAATGATAAATCTGGTGACGTGAGTCAATAATAGACAAATAATATCAATAAAATACTTGCTACATTAATAAAACAATTATTTGGACAATCGAGGACAATCTGAGGTTAAGCGAGGTAAACAATAGGACGTGATCGCAAGTTAAGGGCGCATTCCCACTTGGATGAATATTTTTTTTCAGATCATGAATATAACTATTATTTTTACAGAGGCGGTCAATGACGCATGAACCCCACAGGCCCCGTAAAGAAGAAGTAATTTGTGCTTGATGTAATATTATTAAAGTGAATATTTTATTACATCGTCTCAAACTTTTTGGTCTGTGTGTCGCATGTCGCGTGACGGTCGGCCGCGGAGTGGGGGTAAAGTGAAAGGCGCGCCATATTGGCCTCGGCTGCTCTGTCGAGCGCCTTTAATACCCTAAATCTTTTAATACCCTTAATCGAATATTTATCCAAAAATTTTTAGTTAAATATCTACAATACGAAAAAAAGTTTCACTTATACCTACCGTGGTTTCATAAAACCACACAATTGCTTTTATTAGGTTTTATTACACTGGCAACATTTAAACTACTATTACATAATTTTAAACTTAACTCATCGTGGACTAAACACATTTTTACTATGATACACCCTACCGCAATTTAGCCGTGACAACGATCTATGCAACTGGGTAGAAATATTGGCGTACAAAATATATAGATATGAGTACCCGTATCAAAAACAACAAAATCCTCTTTATTGTACACCAAAATTACATCTGAATACATTTGATAATACAGGAATTAGTACAATACCTACATAGTAAAAATACCTACTATTACCGAATAAACTACAAACAAAATGTAATAAGACGCCAAAAACGTTTCAACAGGCACAGTTCAAGATCGCTTTTATTGTGCTCCGTCCCACAGGCCCCTAATTTAATATGGCCGCTCGATTTGTTTACAAAGGAAAAAAAGTTATTCATGAAATTTGTTTTCCGAAGGGGCCAAGAAGCTAGATAAAAATAAACTTTTCTTACATAAGTTACTTAACCCGCCTTTATTTCGTCCAACAAATATTCTTCATAAATTCTCTTCAATTTCCAAGTATGGGATATCGTCGTAAGCTGTGACATTTCTTGAATGAAATATAAGGCTTGATAACAAACTTTGGTGGTTTATTGTAGAACACTTGAAGAGTACCTACGATTACAATTCCAAGCAACATTTTATGCATTTCGCGGTTGATATAATACCAATCAGTTAATATCGATCAGTTTTTCGGACTGACTAGCTGTGTCGTTGTTTATCAAAAGGAAGAAATAGCAACATTTACATTGAACACTGATAAAAACAAACAAATAGCGTGGAGCCGTGACACAAATGAGTAATAGTCTATAGTATAGACTATTTGTATAGACTATATACACACTACACGGTCAGCTGCGAACCATCGGCGTGGCGCCGCCATATTGGCCTCGGCTGCTCTGTCGAGCGCCTTTCACTTTACCCCCACTCCGCGGCCGACCATCACGCGACATGCGACACACAGACCAAAAAGTTTGAGATGATGTAATAAAAGTTTCACTTTCAAACGGTTACCAACCAGGCAAGTTAAGAACTAACGGGATTAATATGGGTGGTACTCGGTCTATTGGCCCCGTACAGGGCCCGACATACCTTAGATATTCATCGTCTTCCGTTGTTCATAATCAGAGAGATGTTGAGATCCCTCGATCAGAAACTGATCCGAAGTGGTAAAGAGATCACACACGGCAGAATTAGTAAATCCTTTACATTGGCTAGTTTTCATAAGGTAGCTACCAAAAAAACAAATTCCCAAAAAGTTACATGGCTAATATATCAACCTAACAGTTTATGCGCAGTACCGGCAAACAGGAAGTACCTTAATTGCATATGACTTATCGAAAATAAGTTGACTACACTAATAAAATAAACTAGTCAAGTCTAATCTAGCTTCAATCGTATGTTCTTGTCACAAAAAATTTTGGATTTTTTACACAGAACTTGGCACCCATTTAAATGCCAATTCTTTTTTTGAACTTGGCTCTCATTTCACATTTATGTTTTTGATGAGATTTCTTTATCATTGAGATTGACGATTGAGCAGATAGGCCACTTGATGGTAAATGGTCACCTTCACATGGACAAAAATTTTACTCTTATACTTTTTCTAAATGCGCCAAAATAAGTATAACTTCAAAAACACATTTCATATTCTAATTAAGTTTATAAAAGTTTTTTATTGATAGTCGAAATTAAAACATCATGAATTTACGAGTTGAAAACAAATAATTAAAAGGCTTAAGGGTAGGCGTGATATTTATAATTCAGAATACAAAGGCCTCTAAGTAGTCGCTACTTCCAAAGTTTCACCTTAATTAAATGGTTGAACCAAAATTCAATTAGCTTTCAACGAGTTTCATAGAAATATTTAACCATCACTCAAGGGCCTATAAAAGCGTCCATCTATCGGATTTCTTAAACAAATAAACGATCAACGGTAACGATAAATGATCAAGTGGTAACACAATACACAAAATAATCATAATTGCATCTCCAATCCAATCAATGAAACTTAAGTTTCTGTTGTCAAAATATATATCAATTAAACAATACAAAATAAAAGTACCATCTAGTGTACGACGATGAAAAAATATACAGAGGTGTCGATGTGTCAATAACGGTGTCGCGAGTTCAATAGTTTTTCCCCATCTCAAAAATGCCCAAGTTCTCACTTCAGTAAAACACAATCTTATTTATTGAACAATGATAATAGGCACAAACAATAGTTATTAATATATATTGGTCGTTTAGGGTTTCTATACTTTCAGGCTAAAACTAGTGGGCATACTTGAATGTCAATGATCATAAGCTATGTCCACACTAGTGCGATTTGATGATCGTTTTTCATTTTCACATACAGTTCTATTCATCTTATGTTAAGCGTTTGAAATATTGTCTGTTATAAGTCACAAATATGACTCATGAGACATTATAACTATTTGTGACATAGTTATATTATAGTTTTGTGCAAGAAAAACTGCAAGAAAAGAAGAATCTGAACAAAAAGAATCTTTTGTTTATTTTGTTAGAAAGAGATTTATGTATCATCATTAATTGCACATTTGTTACTATAAAAAAATAAAAAGTATCATTTATATCATCATCTCATCATTTTTATCATCATCATTGCATTTTTTTATATTTTTACTATAAGAAGGTATCTTAATTTAAGCGTGTTGTTGGCTTATACAAAATATAATAAAGCAGCATTTTTTATGTCATATCAGGAAAAAAAAATTTGGCATTACAGAACCCCAACATCCTAAATTTATTAAAAAACTTTCATTTGTAGCCATACCGAATAATTGTAGTGGAAGTTCAGATTTTAACAGATTCGTGTAATTTATCGAAGTAAATCCCTGAGGGGATAGCAATATAAATATTCGAGTATAATTTTTAATCTGATGTAAGTGAATATTAAAACTCGGAGTTATTATGACCGACTATGTATTTTACGATGCATATTAATATTTTTTATTATACCCAGCGTGATCCACTACGCTAAAAAACTTTTTTGGTGACAATGACAGATCAGTGTTTTTGTGTTGCCGTTGACGTTGATGCGCCATCTTTACATTCTATTATCTTACCCTTACGGAAAGTAATAAAGGAGCTTTAAATATTTTAATTTTATACATATTTATAATTTTCTTCTCAAAACTCTTTATGCGTATCTATTGCATAGATAAGATTATTGCTACAACTTTTTGGGCTGGCAGAGTCATTATATTATACTCATATGTCTAGTCGATATCGCTCAAAATCGGAGTTAAAATAACAAGGGCAAAAATATATCTAACAAATTTAAGTCAGCAAAAAATACACAATTTTGTAGGAAATTAGTTAAACGTTTTATTTGTTTGCAAACGCGTCAAGTGCGCAAGCAACTTAACCGTACAGTTAGCTGCGCTGTCGGCTAGCTGTAAATAGCGTGTGAAGTAAAAATGTTTATGAAAAACAAAACAGCCCGCAATCAGACCTTCACGATAACACCTGACTGCGAAGAAATTCTACGTTCGTTTCGTTTCAGGAAATTTATGGAGGCCTTTGTATTACTTTTATTCCTTGAATAGGAAATGCGCGGTGAAAAACGATCCCACTTTTTGTGAGACGCGTTGTTTTGTTGGCTCGAGGATTACGAAAGATATTTTAGTGATGAGTACGCTTAGCCGTGTCATAGCTGAGCGGGTGTTGTGACGTGTGAAAGAGAAATGGGGATTTTGAAATGTTTGTTCATTTTTTTGTTTTTATTCCGTTGATAATATGTATTTTCACAATTGTTAATCTATTTTAATATGGATGATCTATCGACTACACGGTGACTTATATGTTATTCTGTGTACCGTTTCTAGTTTTCTCGAAGAAAATAAAAAGTTTCGGTACACATGCTCTTAGGTGAGTCAATGTTAGTATACCCAATTTATACAAATTCTCTTTCACAGGGGCAAAAATTATGAAAAGTTCGATGAACAACAGAAATATACCTACTGTATTTACATTCATATCAAAATTAAATATTAAACGTATTGATGATCTATACCTACATGGTACCTTTTTTCTTTTAAGCAATACTGAATGACATAATGCATCTTAAAATTAGGTTTTATATAAAGTGACTCATATTGCACACGATTCCCATCTACTCATATAGCGGCGCGCAATATCCTGTACTGTGACATGGAAAAGCTTTAAACAACTTCGTAAAGAAGTCAATATGTTATCTTCTTTCTACGTTTATATAGGTAAGACAGTTTAAGGAAAAATATACCCAAGATAAAATGTACCCAGTTTTCTTGTCCTGGACACGGTCGTTCCGTACGCCAAGTTTCATCGTTTAAAACACCCAATGGACTGACTCTAATAACATTATACCTACGAGTATGTACTTATTATTTAATATCCTCATAAGGACATAATAGCAACGTATTGCACAATATCCTGTCCTGTCGCTTTCAGCTTCTGGACTGGCTTTGTTTGACTTTTTACTTTTTTATAAAACGCTTCGGTTCCTTGTTGCTTTATGTTAAAATTGGCAGAACAGTTTATTATGTAACTTTAACTAGCAGTTGAAGTTACGTAACAATAATAGTTACCTTGGATGGTGGAATTGCTCACGGATTAGCAATTATTTTGAAATTTTCATCGTCCTCATTTGCCATTACCGTTTCCATATTCAATATATCCATATAGTTGCCATGTATAACATAAAAAACATAAATTCTCGTTAGCAACTCAATATGCTTCATTCCTTCACGAAATATAATAAGATATCATGACATCAAAACGTGCTTTTCTTTATTTTGTTGGTTCTAGTCTTTGTGTTGACAGCGTAAATGGTTAACGTTACTCTGGCATTTTGTCGGATATTACACTCTTGAATATCTTTTCTGCATTTTAGAACATACGGGAAAATTGCAGGCTCTTTACTAAAAAGCTTCACTACAAATAGGTAATATCGAGCAATATGTACCTGTACGCTGCTTTCCGCAAGTCTAGTTTATATACTTTCCACTTTATAGCGCACCTAATGAAAAACAGCGACTTTTGGAGCATAATATCATTCTAATTAATACCTACTAATTATGAAGTAACAGTCCAAGTAATAAAATTTAATACTTGTATTTAATAATGAATGAAATGAAAATGAAAATTATTTATTGGAAAAAATGAGTTATACAATTACATTGTTCCGTTGTTAGGACATCCTTTTAAGTAAAAAATTTACCTGGCACAGGATGTCCTGCTCTTCCTTAGAAAATTTATACATAAAAAAGCAAAGCAAAGTTTATTATAATCCCTGACGCATATTTTATATTTTTCAGTAAAAATGCATTCATGTTATACAGATGATATATCTTAGATTACCTAGATATATTTTACATTCGTACCAGTATTGAAACAGAATTTGAATTATTTTTAACCGACTTCAAAAAAAGGAGGAGGTTCTCAATTCGACAATTTTTTTATGTTTTTACCTCAGAACTTTCGACTGGGTGAACCGATTTTATTATTCTTTTTTTAATTGAAAACTGGTGCTTGTCATATGGTCCCACTTTTGAGCGAAATCTGATAATGACATCCGTGAGAAAACCATAATAAGTCTTAAAGCATTAAGTATGTGCGTGATAAATGGACGAATAACTCAATATCACGCCATCCGATTTCGATGATTCTTTTTGTATTGTTATTGGAAAAGATATATGTACTTCATTTGAAGTCGGTTTTTTTTGTTAAAATTTTAGATTATCTGTGATAAGATTTGTCATGATTATGCTAAATTCTTATACCTACTTATACTTTTTGAGCAAAGATCAGTAGAGTAGATTTGATTGTAGAAATATTAACTTCATATTGAAATTTAAAATGAATTGGAATGGTGCTTAGACCATTCTAACTAGTTACTATGGTAACCAATAAATCACAGTTCTAAAAAAAATTTCTTTCGTATTTAAATATTAAATTTATTTCGAACAGTCCATTTCATGAAATCAAAAAGCAATTTCATAACTAAATCCCATTACAAAAGCATTATGGCGATAATACACAAACGTTCTTTGTTTGCCCGTATACTTAAATTACTTACGATTCAGACGAGCTTGTCATAATTAAATTTATTGTTTGAACATAACTGACTTTTCGTTTTATTTATTGGCTTCATTTCCAATTCAAATTGTTATTTTTTAACTTTCCTCGCTGCGGGCTTCTTGTGTTTTATGCTGTCGTAATGTGTCTAGACTGAATTCATTGACGTTGGCTTCTGTTACGAGGGCCTTTGCTGTTTTAATAATGAAAAGTTAAAAAAAAAACACTTAAAAAAACAATGTTTTATCGATATATTTTTATTCCTATATAATGCTACTTTTGAATCATTTGGCGTTATGATATATAGTTACATGTACTTATTTTTTCAACCAGTGGGATAAAAAACAAGTATTTGATGTACTTCGAATTCCTTGATGCACTCGGGATTCTACCATAGAATCGCCTTAGAAAAGGCATGTTATGTCAATTTAAGCTAATCTTCAATTCGCAAACCAAGGAGTTTATTTACTACTTTAACCTCATCATAATAAATAAACGCTTACACACTCATAACCCCGCAGTAGGTTTTTACCTGTGTCGCGGGTGGCATGGTCGACATATAACATATCACAATAACACCCATGACACGAGTACAAATATTTATCTGTCACATAAATATCTGCCTCGGCCGGGACTCGAACCCGGGACTCCTCGCTTCGCAGGCAGGGTCGCTACCAACTTGGCTACAGGATCGTCAAATAATATTTTATTATTTCGTTTAAAAGTCTTGTTGTATACCATTTAACAACTCCATAGCATCCTTGTTCCTAACTCCTTGACCATTACGATAATGTAAACTCGATAACGGGCTCATTCCTAAACGGTGTTCGAGCAATAATCGCGCCATTCCCAAACAAAGAACGAACTCCAGAAAAAGTACAGATTTGATCGAATACAATTACCGAGCGGTTCGTGATAACTGCGAGTCACTTGAGCAGTAGAGGTGTAAATTCAACTTTAAATATGTGACACGGTAAAATAGAATCGGTTATTCTGTACATTATTTTTTGGAACATCCAATAAAAGTAGACTTATTATTGTGTAATAATGTTATAATCATTTTGTCTGACCACCTGTTAATTTTTCATTTCTAATATTATACATAATATTAGGGGCATTTAACTATAAGTACGTTTTAAAGACACGTATTTATTTATACTAAATATTTGGAATACTGATATCAATGAAAAAGTTATACATAATTAAGATTAAACTTTTAATTCTTCTTCTCAGAATCAATGTGAAGCTGGAACGTGCATGCCTGATGAAGTCTATGCTCCGCTCAACTCCTGCCCAAATACAGGGCTCCGAAAACATCCAACTCGAGCTACAGTTTAATACAAAGCTGGTAACAGCTGTCCACGAGGTAGTGTCAAAGTACTTTAAGACCCACCCCAGTAAACTGAAGATCTCAGGTTCTCCCAGAACATACTCTCGGTCTTATGAAGGATCGGTTGGAACTATGTGTGCATTCTCCATCCTCGATGTCAAAGTACCTACCGGGATCTCAATAAACAGATCTTACGGTGCAGGCGAAGCGATTTGCGAGATAAATCGAATATAAATCCATAATTAATTAATTTTGGAAGGAAACGTTAACATGGCATAATCGGCTACACTTTAAGCCGTCACTTACAATAAAAATCTCAATTTCAGCCAAAGTGTCGCTTACGATAAATCTGGGGTTATTGCTCGATATTTTTGTGTAGTTAGTAATGAACTGATTAGGACCTAAAACCTCCCAAACAGAAAACGTTCGATGTTCAAGCCACGAAGCCGTTACTTGTTCTAAATAAAAACAGTAACGACGTCTTGAATATTTTATAAGAAGGTATTACAAAATACAATCTGCCTAAAAGCTTTGAAAAACAGTAAAGGTCCCTGATAACGACACAGGCGACTTATGCCGAGAAACGGAGGGAAGAATTTTAAATGTTTTCATTGCTTTTTTTGTACTACGGGAACTTGTAAATATTTTAGCACGTGACGTTAAATGGGAGGAAGTGAATATTTAAACAGAACTAACTGTTCTTTGTAATTAAATTGCTTTGACTTCGACGTTGTTCATATAACTTAGTATTTAATTGGAAAAGACTCTAAAAACAAAGAAAAAGTAATACATAACTGGTATTAGACCGGTTAAAACCGAATGAAAATAGTTTGATAACAGATATTTTTTACTTTTTGTACTTAGCTTGGTACTGTTTTTACTAACGCTCTAATGATTAGTAATTATTTTCATAATACGTCAGCGAAGGTTATATATATGTAAGATGCAAAACCTTTTAATGCTGAAGTACATTATACGTGAGACTAAAAGCGTTTATTGGCGGCCATCATTTAATTCCCCTGAAAGCCTTTGCAGTGTCAATAACGGCGCGAATAGAGGGTTGGTACAACGCCAAGGTGCACAGCTTTATTTAGAATTCTTTGTCCTGATATTTGAATAAATTCAGTAGTCAGCTCAAATAGTCTGATTTTGTATAAGGAGCACTGAAACCACTTCTCATCTTTTTTAATCTCCCAGTTAGTTCCTGTAAAATTTTTAAACAATTTAGTCGTTAATTCTGTCTACTTTGCGACTGTTGAGATTAGTAATGATTATGCGAAAGCGACAGTTATTGCCAGTATCGAATCCGCAGCTACGTGTTCGTATAAAAACGCTGCATTTGCAAATCCTGCTACTGAGACCGTATGTGAAAGCCGCGCAAATATTCAAGCACTTCCAAACAAGTGGATTTGTTCCCTCTTTCAGTAAGCCAGCGGTAAGTTGTGTTTTACGGTTTATTTTCCAAATATCGTCCGCTCCAGTTTTTGGACAAATCCCGACTTACTAGATTTAATCGTTGTGCGTATTCTCACATATTAGTGCGCAAATTGTCTGTGTAAAGTAATGCTGTTTCATTTCATTTTATTTAAGCTACTGATTGACATCAATCCCACCTGATGTAAGTAGTGATGAAGTTCAAGAAGATGAGCACACTTTTTTTAGAAAAAACCTATTCACTCTCTAGAAGACACCAACTTAACTATTGAGATTAACACTAGAAAGACGGACAGGGGTCAAATGACCCATTTTGAAATTTCGACGCCGATTATTTTGGTGCTTTTTCAAATAATGACTGGATATTTCTTGACTTTTAATAAAATAGGGTTGATTAACATATTGTAACGTATAAACAGAATAGGAGTTGTGGGAATGTAAATAAACCAACATCTACCTATAAAGACGGCTGGGGTCGTATGACCCATAAGCAGCGTTAGTGTTTGTAAATAACGGTAAATCGGTATATTTTGATTATATTATTAGTAAATTTTATTGTACTGGTCTATGCCTCGCCAATTTGATTTGTTTCAATACCCTGGTCAATGTCTTGAAGTGAACATTACTATTTTTCGGTTTTCTTCGAGAACAACTTCCACATAAGAAGTGTTACAATCTTTACCAGAAGATCAATCAAATAATAAATAAAATATAATAATATTACAATAAAATAATAAATAAAAGCAGACGTGGCATTCCTCCCTGCATGAAAAATCTGAATTTGGACATGTTACATAAAACTCAATTCCTGAAAGCCGAATATAACCAATGGTCGTTGACAGTTTATGAAACAAAAAACAAAAAGAACTAAAAACGTATTGTTACTCAGTAAATTGTATAATACAGTACACATAGATGCTAGTAACTCAAAGAAAAAACCTGAAACAGTCAAATTTTACAATTCTATAATACTAAGTCAATGTGTAGTGTCGATGTTAGCCAAATGGCTAAAATATGCAGTGTCTAATAAAGTTCTAGAAGATGGCGTGTACAGGTTGCTTACAATATATTAGATTTAGCAATAAAATAAATCCACGGACTATATATCAAGAAACTACGAATAAAAAAATACGTAGAACTGTTATTCAACTGCCACTTAGTTAGTAATTATTCCAAAAATTCTACTGCAGATACCACCCCCACAACAGCAAATTTTGCTGCTATCTCCAGCTACAGCAGAACCAAGAAAAAGAAGACATTGCTGCCGACCACATTACAAAAAAATAAAATTAATAGAGAATGTGACTTTTCTAAAAAACGTCTATGTCGAAATTATAATCAGTCAAAATATTATTTTGTGGATTATTGTAAATTAGCTTGTGGTAATTGCAATTAAGTAATGAAAAATACATAAAGTAATAACACATAAATAATTTTATTTTAGTTTTATTCAAAATAATTTATATTTGTCAAAAAAATGAAACAGATACCATGACCAATAGTTTTGGGGTCAAAAGACCCCTAGCCGTCTTTCGTGGTCAGCCGAAATTTCAGTCTTTCTAGTGTTAAACTGCGTGTGGAATCCTCCTAACCAATGAATAGTAACTTAATTTTATACAAAAAAGAGTACATTATTTCTTTCAGATATTTGCCAGGAAACCAGAAAACTGTGACTATATCACAACACAGGACAACGAAACGGTATTATAAAAGCCTGCATTCGAGAATAAAAATGCGAGCGCCAAGATTAGATTATACAGTGCACATGTAAAGATGATGTAACCAGTTCGCTTGGGGAATTTTATAGGACACTTTAGCCAGAAATTTCATTCAACAGGCTTCATAAATCTGGTCGTCTAGATTCGTTTTTTGTTCCAGTTTTAATTAACTCGTGATAATATAGCACGCGGAAATTTCATGGTGTTTTTCAAAGATTCCTGGTCTGCGTAGGGAGAAGCGATAAGGTTATTTAAGATCTTTATCAACTCAAACCCTCTTGACAACCTTCCAACGCCTAGTGAGAGGTTATAAGACCTTGTATGAATGCACTGCTTCTCCAGTGAAAACCCCTAAGGCTTATCTCAAAAGACTCTTCCACTTTTCATTATTAGCTTGTAGCCTATTTTGGTTTGAAAACCCATTTTGTTACCGATATTGTGATAGCATTTTTTTATAATTTTGTTTTGTTATTCTCGTATTGTATTCAGTTGTCCCTCAATATTGCTCTTTTATCGATCGCAAAAACTCTTCAGTATTTTTGATATAATAAACTTTAAATATAATTTTACTATTTTTTTAGGCCTTTAATCTTTTTAACGTTTGTTTCAAGTTTTAAAACATAATTTTATTGATTAATGAGTACTATGAAATACCTCTGTGGTATTTGAATATAAAATATTTAAAGTAATAAAAGTAAAATAGTAATAAAATTAAAATATTTAAAGTAATAATATATTCCAAAAATATTGAAGCCTCCTAATGCTACCGTAAAATAATGTCCAAATGAAATTCCGAATACTAAAATGTTGGGGTGGTGCCAAGTTAACAACTATCGCGTCAGTTCGGTGTGTCCCACGAGAACCCAATTCATGGCAGCACTAGCACACACGTTTATTCTGTGTAAAGCGTGCCTTAAAACATTGAAATTCTCCGTGAAGCATTTGCGAAATATAGCCCGCTAAAGCAGTTTTATTTTCAAAGGATTTTAAGCTTGTTTTTATGGAATCCAGTGCTAAATGAGTAGGTCAAGTAGATGCAGATGACCTTTGTATGAAAGTAAAAAGTTAGGCACGTACTCAAATGTGGATTGTATTTTTATAGTTCACTTGCCATTTACTCACTTCCTTAGTGGTATTTAAAATCAATCTCTAAGGCATTGTCTTTCTTTTTAACCGATTACTTGACGCAAAGAAGGGTAATGTGTTGATCAGTCTATGTATGTTTGTTCCTATGTGGCGTTGTATAGACCAAATACTACGAAACCAAATACAACGAAAATTGAAAAAGTATTCTTGTAAAAATTTATTCATTCTTTACACTGACAGAAGATGTTTCATCGTGACGGTCCGTATCGTGTCTAATCAGTCCTCAATTCGTGCATATGTGTAATTATCGCCTTATCAATAATTGCGCCACTGAAAAAAAGGGTTCCGACTAAATACAATCTGGAGATATATTCAAGTGGAAACAATCATTTGCTCGTAATACTATGAAGGATTTTAAAATTTGGTGAGAATTTAATCAGTATTCAAACTCTTCAATTTGTGAAATCTGTATAAACAGCAAATTTAAAATTAAAAAGTATGTAGGTTTAATTGTAATAATGTATAAAAATTTAAATTTATACAAAACCCCTTTTTGAAAACATTCACTAAGATTTACAATCTTATCTTATCCTTGGCACCTATCTCAGCTTGACATGGAATAAAAATCACAGAAATGAATCAAATGGTTTATTAGAGCAGCGGAGCGGGGCAGACAAAAAGAGAAATACTGGCATTTCCTCCGAATATGAAAACATTCAGAAACTAGATATGAACTCATTGATGTAATTTAAAAGTAAGTTATACAAACATCAAGTGTTTCAAAATTGATTGTTGGTCTTAAAATTTTGAGTGAAAAAGTAACTTCATGTTTTTGTACGTATCTACTCAATCCAAAATATTATCGTATAAAATCTTTAAAACATTTTACAGTACAAAATCTTAAATGTTGAACATAAATTTATTTACAGCATTTAAAATTTCTCACGACTTACTAACCCAATTTCTGGGAATGGTGACGTTCATTACAAGTTTGTTCTGAACTTCGCTGGATTTTTGACTTGTAGTCGTGGCTGGTCCAATTAGCAATATCTCTTTGCCTTTTGTGTGAAAATACGTGGCCAAGTTCAGATCTAGTAGTTTAAAACCTTTCGTTTAGTTCAAATTCGGTTTATGTGGTATATATTTTATTTATTTTTTAATTTAAGTGTTTCTTTACATATAAATGTGAATGTTTATATGATAATGTTTAAAATATAATAGTTTTAATACTTTTTTAACTTTTGTGTAAAAAAAACACATAGATATTTCGTAATGTTTTCAATTTATGTGTAATCTCTTTAAACAATTACCTTTAACACCCTCAGGGAGACTCAAAATCAGCATTGGCAGCAGTGATAATGTTATAAGTTTGAAATTACTTCTTAACCAAATAAAATTGGAGCAAAATACAAAAAGTACCAATTCATCAATGTTTGCTTGGACATTTCAACTTCAATTGAATATATTAGTGAGCGAACGTTGAATTAGATTCTGGCGAACTCCATTCAATTGGAGCTGTGTTCCGAATTTCAACATTGTGTTTACTTTTGGCCGAGCCTCTGTGCGGTATAACAAAACCTTTTTGGTTAAAAGAGATTTTACACAAATTATTTTCTTTTCACATTTTTAGGATTGCTTACAGCCGAGGAAAACATGCTTATTAGGTTTCCATTCATTTTACCTCTTTGACTACCTATTCATATATCCCATGGGAATTTCATGGATGGGTATAATTGAAACATTATCTCAAAAGTATCATATTACATACGGGTTTATGCAAAATTCCAATGATTATAGACCGAAAACCAATTTCTTGTTAATCCAATTATCCTTAAGGGTTTAGGTTCAGATTATGCGTTACTAAATATATATTGCTTTATCGCTTCAACAGCGAATATTATTAAAATTTTATTACGACAATCTGGAAAGTAAGTATCTTAATTGATGGCAGATTATGTAATTTTATTAATAATCAAGAGTACTTTTCCAGAGTCTACTACTCCAAAATACATACATGATCTACAAATTAGAGAGAAAAGTTTGCGTTTGAATCGATTCCAGGAAGAGGTGACACATTAGAGGAAATCAAACCTTGTATAGTCGCCGCATGTTACACCGTTAAGCAAAAAAACAATTTTCGTTCACAATGTTTTTTAAGAAATTTAGGAAATAAACTAAGAATTCACGACAAAACTAAAGAAAATCACTATACCTGCTAAGATATCATGTTGAGGCGTAGGGTACACCTAATAAATCAACAAGACCATGGCACGTGATCGCATGTATTAAAAATCATTGTTTACGTCCTATCCTTTAAACCAGACGATACTCTGGTTAATTTGAAAAAATATTTATTTGGCTAGCAACATTCCACCAAATCCAGCAAATCAACCAAGCTATGCTGATCCAAATTTAAAATTCACTAATTTCCATAGAAATTACTTGGGGAGATGTTTAGGTCACGGTAATGTTTGGACGTGGTCTACTGCAATATTTGTAAATGGATCTTGATGATTTTGATCTAATGTCATATTTCTAACTCATCACTTGTTAAGATTAAATATTATAGTGCGTAAGATAAATGTGAATACATGTATATACATTTTATAAATGTTAAAAATTCGATAACGAGATCACTTATTTGAAGAAGGGTAAGTTGCGACAAAATATGGCAGAAAAGACAACTACATATAAATACTCATACTACAAACTTCCTATATCATATTGTGCCCCACCGTACTCTTTTACAGATAATGCTGGCCATACACGATCAAGTATACTTATCAAGTTTGCAGCGGACTTGACGCGCCATCCAGTAAACTTGACGGTGTATGGTCACGGTATGGTTATCTGGCCATATAGCTATCTTATGTAAACTGGACGCCGCATCAAGTCTGATAAGTACACTTGATCGTGTATGGCCAGCTTAAGAGGTGTTGACTGATTTTAAAAGTTTGACATGTCTTCACATTTATCAGACAAACTATAAGTAGTTGTTCGCTATATTTAACCTCAGTACAGCTAACAACATAGCGCGGTGTAAGAAACTTTCATTAAAGCTAGAAGTAAACGCCCGATAAACACTTACAACTCTGAAAACCTTCGCAACTCTTACGAACAAGTAAGTAGTGTTGGATCTTATTTTTAAAAGAACGCTCTGACCCAAGGAAAGGTAGTAATTTAGAAGTTGTGAACCCAAATACGTTAATGCTACTTTTATTTAAGTATATGTTTGATTCGTATATTATGCTTTGAGTGTTTTTAAAATGCAATTATACTAATAGTGTGAATGTTGATCTCCAATCTCAAATTGGGTCTGGTTTAAATCCTGTATGGTCATGATTTCAAATAATTAAGTTGTCCAGCTTTTAATCCCAAAATTGTTTTGGATCTTATAATTACAATTTTAGTATAATATATTATTTCAGCTCCACAGACCTGATGTGGAAATCTTCTAGAGGACATTGAAGTAATAAGTTCGTGTTTTCAACATCTTGAAATTAACTGCTATGTACCGTCAAATTGTTACCAAGCATTAATTTATTTATTTAAAGTTACAAAATATTTTATTTTACCTATGTCATAAACCCCTTGTTCAAAAAATTTTAGGAGTGTCCACTAAGATTCCCCAGTAGAAATTTCTGTATTGTTTTCTTTGTTATTTATGTACTTACAATGTTTTCCCAAAACCTCTTAAGGAATGTAGTAAGTACTCCCTATTGAAGAAACCTTGTCACTACTTCAACTCTGTTAAGTAGTTTCGAGTCTCTTATAGTCAAAGGAATGCAGCCATTCGTAGAAAGTAGATAATGTTATTTAGTTCTTCTTAGGTACAAGGTATAATAATGTTATATTTATTGCTTTTTTTACGTTTCAACCAAAGATTGTCGAATCTACTCAGGTACTTAGATGAAGACATAACTCTTACAAACTTGTAAATAATATTAAAGCTCTTAGTTTAAATGCGTTGACCTCAAAGTACGTAATTTAGAAGTTGCAAAGGAAAATATATCATTCCGTAGTTCACACCTGCTCAAGTTTTTTAGAGATGGATACTTTTTGCCCTTGTTCGTAGGATTCAAAGTTTGTGGGTCGACTCATATTTTACATGGGTCATAAGTTATTAACCGACTTTTAAAAAAGGAGGAGGTTCTCAATTCGACTGTATTTTTTATGTATTTTAACTCATAATTTTTATTGGGTGTACGGATGATTCGGTTTTTATTCAAAAGTTGGTACTTGTCAATTATGGTACCATTTAAAGTTTAGCGAGATCTTCCCAGTAATTTTTGAGTTATACCTAATTTTGAAGTTGGTTATTGTTTAAGAAGTATTATAATTATTACATGGAAATAAAATCGGGCAAGTGCGTGTCAGGCCACGCGCAATGTGCGGTTCCGAAGTTTATCAACTATTACTGATTAGGTAACTATTTATGCTACCATGGCCGTTATAGTTTTCCTTATAAATTTATCACATAATTCAATTTATCACTATTCAAAAATACATAAACTATTTTTGAAAATATTTTCACTTGTCCAACTCCAACCGTTTAGCCAGCAAAGGGGGGACACTTGACTCTAATCAAAATTTGCAATTTAAAGCCAAATATTTCGCAAATGAACCTTTAAATCCAAAAATCGTCTTACAAGTCCCATAATATTTTTGAAAAAACTTTCTAACGCGTAATTATGTATACCACACTATAGGATAAGCAATGAAAAAAAAATTCATCCTCACGTTACCTGTACGTCCTCACGGTATCCTAAAAAAAAGTTTTTCAATATTTTTTCTACGAATTTTGAGCTTTAATAAATATGTATATTCATGCCAAATAACAACTCTTTAGCAAGGGTCTAAGGGTTTCTAATGGTCTCGGCGCTATACCTCGGAGAGAGCCAGACGGACGGACGGACGGACATGACGAAACTATAAGGTTCCGATTTTACTTCGGAACCCTAAAAATGCCACCCGTAACATTATATAATTACCAAGCCAAGATTTTGCCTGGTTTGTAATGAAATTTTCAAAAACATTGTTGATCAGATATTCAGAGACTTTCTGTTAGTTGATAAGCTCATCAGAAATTTTCGACATCAGTCAGGAAGTTTCCTTTAAAACATCGATGGTTATCGCACACGGTCTCCTTTTGATTCCTTCAAGCTTTATGCTCCATTTGCAAATGAGAAAACTCTGTAATTTACCTTATTTCAAAAGATCCAAATTTACATCTCTATAATTAACGTTTTGTGAAGATCACCTGCATATCTTTATTTGAAGTTTTCGATTTGAATAATATTCGATTCAAACTTATGTCCTATGGTCTTGTAATAATTTTGAACGATTGTCAATGATGAGGTATTAAAATATATTTTAATCTATAGCAAGCAATTCCACAACAATGTATCCATGCTCTCTGCACAATATCTTTCGCTTTTTCTTGGTTCAATCTCAGTCAAATCCTTATCATCTTTATCCATAGATTTATTATGTTCTTAATTTCAATTCTGAAAATCATTGCCAGGGAAATTCCAAAGTCGATCAATGTAACTACAATAATTGTATGTGTACGTTTCTCTCTAATATGAAATGGATCGTCTTTTGTAAGTTGCGTAAAATTCTGCAAGAAATGTAAAGATATTTCTTTAATAAATGCCCCGTACACATTCATCCCGTGCATCCAAACGATCTATCCAAGCGTATTAATTATATTATGGCAACAGTCGGTTCGTTCAGCTAAGTGTATCGCTCCAGTAATCTGTAGCTAAGTTGGAAGCACTACAGCACAAATGCAATAAGAGTAAGTTTCAAAGGATAATTACCGAAGTCAAGCAGCCAATTCAATAATTTCCCTGCAGGCGTGTCTGGATAATACAGTTAATGTTGGTGTGTTGTTTATGTTGCTTGAGATTTAATAAAGATTAACTGTGCTAATAGCAATGATAGCTATGGTATGAAGTATGCTCAGTGATGAAAAACATCGTCAGGAAATCTGCGCTAAAAGTGTTTCATAATATCCACAAGTTAATGTGAAGATTGCCAATCTACTGATAGACAATGTCTGGTAACCCTCGCATTATGTGAGGAGTCCCAAGTCCAGCAATCTACTTCTTGTAATACTACTACAAATATGTACATTTTACTAAGATTTATTAACATAAAACAACAATACAACCTAATACGATAATTAACCATTATTAAAAGGTAAAACCACAAGCCTAATCCACAAGCTCAGAGTAGCGCAGCGGACTATGGAAAGGGCTATGCTCGGTATTTCTCTACGTGATCGAATCAGAAATGAGGAGATCCGTAGACAAACAGGGGTAACCGACATAGCTCAAAGAATTAGCCAGCTGAAGTGGCAATGGGCTGACCACATAGTGCGAAGGACCGATAACCGTTGGGGAAGAAAGGTCCTCGAATGGCGCCCACGTCTCGGAAAAAGGAGCATAGGACGCTCTGACGACCTGAAGAAGACAGCGGGCATCCGCTGGATTCAGAAGGCTCAGGACCGGTCAGAGTGGCGCAAATTAGGGGAGGCCTATGTCCAGCAGTGGACCTCCAAGGGCTGATGGATGGATGGATGGATAGAAAAGGTAAAACCAACTGGCTTATAACCTGTAACTGTAAACAACTTCTTTTGAATTAGATATATCAAGTGCAAGAGTGAAGTCTGTTATTCACTTATATCTTGAGAAACTTCTTTACTTTTTTTCGGCTTTTAATCCTCTTTGCAGTTAATGTGACCTTATATTTTTACTCTCTAATATGTAGCTACTAGACCAGTTAAGTTACTAGTCTACCCCCACTTTCTATCAATCTAGGTGTAATATGTTCGAACTGAAGGGTGACGCCATTCCATCAAGATCTCATTTTCTACCTCAAATCCTAAGAAAAGGCAATCCCATTCGTATTTGAAGGACCAATGTCGAAAGCTAGATAATTACAATTTCTAATACAGTGCAAGGATAAATTGATTATGTTAATAAATTTTATTTTAAAACAATAAAGTTGTTTCATCAAAATACTTACCTTTAAGTTTTATTGCCGCTTCTGTACTTAAAATTTTTAAAATGAAACAAATAATGTTAATGTATTGCAGAAGATTTATAACCAGCCAGAGTAATAATTAAGTATTGCAAACATCCGATAAAGAGCAGGCGACCCAACTCAATATCGTAATCACATACCTACCAAACGTATGTATTATAGGTATCACCAATGCTTTGTCGTCCTTAAAAAAAAGACAACACTGAAAGCTACCATCCATAGTAGATTTCAAATTAAAAAAAAACTCAGAAAGGTTACCTTTTCAACACAGTTGTAAAAATATTTACTTCTGAACGATGACATTCAGAATACGTCATGTATTCGTAGGTACATAATAGGTATACTACATTAAGAAAAACATTTCTGCGTCTGTGCCCAATCATTGACAAACTCTAGCTTCTAAGCTGTGAACTTACATAAAAGAAGCATTTCTCGCAAGTCACTTTAATCGTCGCGAGCGAATCAAACACTTATGTGACCCTGTGAGCTGTGAGCTCGTGAGATTTATAGTAAAACTGCCAGTTGACTTTGTTACGCTTTGTACCTGGTTTAAAGTTTAGCAACACATAAGTTACAAGCTTATTTAACTTTTCATTGCATTTTTACAAACTACTTAAGTAAATGTTTCTATAGGTTTTCAATACCTTTAAACCATTGTATTCCTTCGTGAGGGTTATCACATTAATTATGTAATATCGAGGATAATGAGGAGAGTGTGTATCCTTTTTCCCCAATGATATTATAATTTAAAAAAGAGGTAGATATGTCAATGGCACGCCGACGATGAAGATCGTAAGGGCAGGCAATTGACCTCGTCTGCTCGTAGTCGCTCTGTCAATACAAGACGATACGCACGCTTTTGTTGTTCAAATATCTATCTATGTATTGTAAGCCTATTTTATAAATGAATGTGTAGCGACCCTACATTTGTACATTGTAGATGAGCAACCCTAGTTTGGTTACCATAGTATTAGAGAATAACATGATTGTCATTCATTGTCAAGCTAGAAAAATAGAAAAATATTGTTATAATGAAAATATTGAAAATATAAGCATGCAAAGAGAAGGAATATAATTGTATTTTTATTGTAATTATCTGAGATCCCTGAGGCTATCCATAGCTTCAGAAGCGGGATCGACGAAAAGAACGATATCTCTTTTCGAACTACGCCTACAAGAGACTAACGTAAGTAGCGTAAGTAACGCTAACTTTGTAAAATATATATAAACCTGAAAAAGAGTTTTACGTTATCAATGGTATAATTTTTTTTTCTATCCACGTGCCCTAGTAACTGTTGGTATAATTCCTTTTAGGGAAAAGTGACAACAGCTGATTAGTAAAGACTAGCGTATTTGGCTTTGTGTTGTTTTCTGTGTGTTATGTAGTCTTATGGTTTACTAAGCTGTGATTTGTCAGTTTCAGTTACTGATATGGTTCAAAAAAAAGCCAAGACTGTGAAGCTTAAAGATTAAATCCGATGTATCCAGATTTAAGGGCCAAGATCAACAACCATTAAACTCAGGTGTGCCCAGGTTTGAGGACCAGGGTCAACAAATATTATACCCAGGCCTGGTGTGGCAAGATTTGAGGGCCAGGATCGGCAAACATTAAGCCCAGGTGTGTCCAGGTTTGAGGATCAGGGTCAACAAACATTACACCCAGGTGTGCTCAGGTTTGAGGGCCAGGGTCGAGAAAACACTAGATTCTGCGAGGCCTGAATATAGTTTTACACCCAGGTGTCAGGTAAAAACTTGGATACATTCAGAGCCACGAGAGGTTACGTGGGTACGCGATGCGGAGGTTCATAATGGCGATTACGAATCAAAACGTAGATTTGTATGTTATAATTGCAACAAGAGACGGCCTTTCGCAAGAGAGTATCAAACAGCAAGGATGTCTGGAGGAAATCTTAAGCGCAAAAGACGCTTGCATTTAGTGCTGAAAAAAGTTTATAATCTAAAGCTGATACAGATGTATGAATCGGTAATAGTGAGTGGTGCACTTACTCACATGTCTTACAGGCACGATTATTTTTTATGAGTTACAAGTATGGATAGCCTCAGGGATCTCAGATAATTACAATAAAAATACAATTATATTCCTTCTCTTTGCATGCTTATATTTTCAATATTTTCATTATTACAATATTTTTCTATTTTTCTAGCTTGACAATGAATGACAATCATGTTATTCTCTAATACTATGGTAACCAAACCAGGGTTGCTCATCTACAATGTACAAATGTAGGGTCGCTACACATTCATTTATAAAATAGGCTTACAGCTCGGCCTTCCTGCAACAAGCGAGTCCCTTCGCTTTTTTTTTGTTTTACACACACACACACTAGTTGTACCCAAAACATATCAATTTTAACCCCCAAAAATATATTTTTTTCATTAATAACCCACACTAGTTTTACCAAAAATAAATCAATTTTAACCCCAAAAAATATTTGTCTCATTAATAGCCCACACTATTTATACCAAAAACAAATCATTTTTGACCCCAAAAAATATTTGTTTCATTAATAGCCTTAATATTATTGTTATTTCATAACATAACGCAGCTTTCTTACTTTCGCTTTCATTAATAAATCAATACGTATCGCTGCGACCGTATTGCTGTATGTTGTCGCGTGTCCGTCGAACCGTTACTGCACCTAACAGTTCGGCCATCCTGTAATCCTTCGACCCCGAAGGATGTCACTGAAGACATGCTCAAGGCAGTGCACTACACATCAGCAGGCACATTCTCTCCTAACTGTAGCCCCCGACGGCAAGGCTTTAATAAATTGGCCCATTCCTATAAGCATTCTGCATCTGTCACGTCTTTATACACTCATGTGTCACCAGAATATCGCGACAGAGCACGACACTACTTCCTTTTCCATCGCCACAGAATACACAATAGTAACCATTGGGACAGAAGACTCATTCAGCAAAATCGTTTAAATAAATAGCTACTCTTGTTCCTGAATTAAAGAGACAACACATTAAAGAGTTACTCAGGTCGCACAGCGCTAATCGTCAACAGACATCTAGACGTCGTCTCTCTTTCCAATCATAACTCTTATCCTCTCTGACAACGTCAGGGTTATCTTTTTTGTGATGAATTATGTGATACATTACGAATACATGACACGGCCAGCGTGGAACGGCAGCACGTAGCAGTCCTTCTAAAACTGGCCCGACCGCGACACGTACTTGTAAGTTGTAACATCATACCAAACTTGCGAAGTGCGCTAGGCTTGATCCCGCCTAACACCTTATCACTTCACCTTGCCTTGCTCCACCTTAGTTTTTCAGAGACCGCACCAGCCTCTATAACGTCATAATATAATGCCTCCAGAAATCACCATAATCTTGTGATCTCATCATAGCATGGGCCATTAGCCATTCTCCCCACCTTAATTGTCTAGAGATCGCTTCAGCCTCTATAACGTCATAGTATTATGCCTCCAGAGATCAACATAACCTTGTGATCTCATCATAGCATCAGCCATCGGCCATTCTTACCACCTTAATTGTCCAGTGACCGCTTCAACCTCTGTACCGTAATATTATTATGCCTCCAGAGATCACTATCCCTGTGACATCATCAGAGTGTTGGCCATCGGTCATCTCCCTGTTTCTCATTGCAAGAGGCTCCAAAACGAGTAGCTTCCTTGAGTACCATCACAAATATCGACAGTATCCATATTATATATCTATAAGCCACTTATTCGACTCAATTGACCATGAACAGGATCTGGATTCTGGACATGAATTCAGAAATTACACAAAACTTTTATGGGTTCTTCTTCCTTTACATTTACATTTGCTCCCGAATCCTTGAAAACTTTTGTCACATTATAACCTGAAAGCTCTTTATATTTACATGTAAATTTCATCAATCAAAATCCTATGAAAAATCCTCCTTAGTACAAATACCGACCTATTTATACAAACTGTACGAAATAAACGTTACTGTCATTTACAAATATATTCATCGCCATCTATTGTCCAATATTAAAATCAATATTGACGTTGCCTCTTGAACAAAAGATTTAATTCAACTTACAATATTCCAACAAAAAAAACTAAACTAAAATATTATTCCTTCGCCTCAACATATATATTTAAACAACAAACTCAATTTATCAAATACTTGATCTCTATTATGAGTAAATTTACCAAAAAGTACGGCCCTTTTTAAAAAGTCTGCAAGTTGATTCGAGCTTTCTACATATTTTTTCCTAATGATATTCTGTACTACTTTTTCTCTAATGA
Organism: Thymelicus lineola; assembly: GCA_963932265.1. Lineage (NCBI taxonomy): Eukaryota > Metazoa > Arthropoda > Insecta > Lepidoptera > Hesperiidae > Thymelicus > Thymelicus lineola. Next base: position 3,529,080 of record OZ010696.1, read on the forward strand.
AATTATACCTTATATCTGCGTGCTTTGTCCTTCTATGATAAATAGGATTATGAAAGAGTTCAATAGCACTCTGATTTTATCAATACAAAGAGTCACCAATAATTGTGGTCCATCAATATCAATTAATAACTGCCTGGTCCATAAAATTTCTTTGGCAACTCCACTTGCTGCCATTGTATTCGGATTCTGAAGTTGATAATACCACAATACTGTGCTTTCTGCTAGGCTAAGAAATATATCCATCATTCATCATAAAGATATATCAAGTGTTTGATTTACATCTGAGGCAAAATCAGCATCAGAACAGCTGATCAATTCTTCATTACAATTACTTATAAGTTATTCAAAGTTTATTCGTCTTTAACAAGTACCAAATAATTCCCTCAACAGCATTTACATGATCTATATTGGGATTGTTTAAATATCCACTAACTAAATTTAATGTATAAGAAATGTCAGGCCCAGATACGGTTCACAAAACTATCAGAGCTTCCACTGCTTCCCTCTATAGAAAATCAATAGTACTCTCATCAACATTTTTCTTAAAAATTATATTATTGTCAGCAGGAGCATTACAAGTATTGGCTTTTGATATATTAAATCTACTTATCATTCATTCTTTAAACTATTTTTGACTTAAAACAATTGATCAATTATTCCCAACAATCTCCATATCAATAAATAAATATATTGCAACTAAATATTATTATGTCAAATATTTCTTTTAAATCATTAACAATACGCAATAACACAATTTTAGATACTTTTCAATAATAATAAGGCGTATATATGTGTACATGACAAAAACAACTATATGATTATTAAATTGGCCAACAAAAGTACAATTGTCTCAAGGACATAATATCTCAAAATCATAATGTATTTAAGAAAGAACAAAATGTTCTCTTACAACAGTGTGATGGCTGCTTTAGACCATACAAGCATTTTGTTAACGCACATATTTTTCCCGGCTCAGAATGAACTCCCTCGGGTATCTCTATAATATATATATAGATATCCTCTGACAACTCACCATATAAAAAAATCTGCTTTAACATCAAATTGTTAAATTTCATAATTTTCTCGAGCTGCAAAAGATAGTAGTATTCTTATGCAGGAATACCTTATTGTCGGTGAGAATGCTTCCTTATAGTCAACATCTTTTTTTTATACAACCACATGCATAAAAACGAGCTTTGTATCTTTCTAAATTACCAACTGAGTTTTCTCTTTACACAAAATATCCATTTTTACGTCTCTGTCTTCTCATTTTTCTTATCTATTAACTTCGATGTTTTATTATCTTTTAGTGACCGTAATTTTCATAAAGCTTCCTTCCATTTATCGTTATTCTTAAAATTCATAGCTTCTTCATATGTAGTAGGTATGTCATCTACATACAAAAACAGAAAAATTGTTTGTGCAGATATCCTTTATAGACTTTGAAACCATCTAACCGATATGCCTCAAAATGGTTTCATTTGAAGGGCAATAATCCGAAGGTGGTTTGAGTCCGTAAAAAAAATGTATTAGGCATAATCAGCACACTGATAAAGTCTATTTTCCACTTTTCCCATACAACAATTTAAAGATATTATGTGAAAATGGCGCTTAATGCAGACTATCAACACAAAAACACTGATCTGTCTTGTCATTACAATTTTTTAGCGTAGTGGAACACGCCGAATCCACTAGTACTCAATAACATGTCTTTTCATTCTTGTCTCTTCCAGGTCGCTATGCAATATTACATTTGTCACTAACAGAAATCATTTGTAAGGGTTCATAAGTCACATCATAACGATCCTTTTGTGTTTTTACACTTTCAAAACTAGATTCTAAAGTATTTTGTTTTTCTCCTGATGAGATTGGTACATAATCTTGTATTTCTTCACATTGTTCTTTCTCATTCATAATAATAATCGAAGTGATATTTTCCTTCAGTATTGGTTGTTCTCATTGAACGCATGCCACGTATCTACTCACCGTTATCTTCCCACTTTCAACATCAAACATTCTATAATTTTCATCTTTATATTCCATCAATATCAGTTTTATGCTTTTTCTATCTAGTTTCCTTCTATTTTCGTCAGTTATATGAACATATCCTTCCGAATCAAAATTTATGTGTGTTCAAAAACTGACTTCTCTCCATTCCATATCTCATATAGAGATACGTTTTTTTGTTTGCCTTCCATCATTGTATGCATTTCTCTCTCCTCTCGTCATTTTCTTCAGGCGTTAAAGGTGCTGTATATTCGTAAACTATCCCTTCCGTCCATTGTCTTGCTCCAGATATGTGTGTTCCATAGGTCCACATACATCGCCGTAGGTTAAATCACTAGCTTTTCATCGACCTCTATATGATTTATAAAATGGTAAACGGCTCCATTCACCATTGACATGCCTCACAAATAAAGTTTTTATCTTCCGTCAGAGTCACTGACAATTACTCATGTTCCGAACCTCTATCAAGCTCAAATCCCCCAAACTTTCATACCAAATTCTCAAACTGGATTGCACTAAATTGTAATTATTTTGCACTGTAGTTCAACCCTTTATTTCATAAATGTTGCTTTCTTTCAATATTACTGTTATAACAAGAATACTGTCTTTCAACATTAGGGCTTCTATGTATTTCTTATTAATGATATAAACCTTTCTTGTTGTCATACCCTCTGGAAACAAATTTCTGCACAACTTCGGTACATAAAGTACATCTTCTTTAATACTTTTCACCGACTTTCCATTCACGCATCTATTAATCTATACTTTTCCATGTCCTTATAACAATAGTTTTTTTTTCTTATTTCCCGATCTCATAGTTCTATCACCACTACTCTGGCCATATTCTTGTAACTCATAAAAAATAATCGTGCCTGTAAGACATGTGAGTAAGTGCACCACTCACTATTACCGATTCATACATCTGTATCAGCTTTAGATTATAAACTTTTTTCAGCACTAAATGCAAGCGTCTTTTGCGCTTAAGATTTCCTCCAGACATCCTTGCTGTTTGATACTCTCTTGCGAAAGGCCGTCTCTTGTTGCAATTATAACATACAAATCTACGTTTTGATTCGTAATCGCCACTATGAACCTCCGTATCGCGTACCCACGTAACCTCTCGTGGCTCTGAATGTATCCAAGTTTTTACCTGACACCTGGGTGTAAAACTATATTCAGGCCTCGCAGAATCTAGTGTTTTCTCGACCCTGGCCCTCAAACCTGAGCACACCTGGGTGTAATGTTTGTTGACCCTGATCCTCAAACCTGGACACACCTGGGCTTAATGTTTGCCGATCCTGGCCCTCAAATCTTGGCACACCAGGCCTGGGTATAATGTTTGTTGACCCTGGTCCTCAAACCTGGGCACACCTGAGTTTAATGTTTGTTGATCTTGGCCCTTAAATCTGGATACATCGGATTTAATCTTTAAGCTTCACAGTCTTGGCTTTTTTTTGAACCATATCAGTAACTGAAACTGACAAATCACAGCTTAGTAAACCATAAGACTACATAACACACAGAAAACAACACAAAGCCAAATACGCTAGTCTTTACTAATCAGCTGTTGTCACTTTTCCCTAAAAGGAATTATACCAACAGTTACTAGGGCACGTGGATAGAAAAAAAAATTATACCATTGATAACGTAAAACTCTTTTTCAGGTTTATTTATATTTTACAAAGTTAGCGTTACTTACGCTACTTACGTTAGTCTCTTGTAGGCGTAGTTCGAAAAGAGATATCGTTCTTTTCGTCGATCCCGCTTCTGAAGCTATGGATAGCCTCAGGATCTCAGATAATTACAATAAAAATACAATTATATTCCTTCTCTTTGCATGCTTATATTTTCAATATTTTCATTATTACAATATTTTTCTATTTTTCTAGCTTGACAATGAATGACAATCATGTTATTCTCTAATACTATGGTAACCAAACCAGGGTTGCTCATCTACAATGTACAAATGTAGGGTCGCTACACATTCATTTATAAAATAGGCTTACA
>OZ010696.1:3533293-3581077 GCA_963932265.1 Thymelicus lineola
AACTAAATCCCATTACAAAAGCATTATGGCGATAATACACAAACGTTCTTTGTTTGCCCGTATACTTAAATTACTTACGATTCAGACGAGCTTGTCATAATTAAATTTATTGTTTGAACATAACTGACTTTTCGTTTTATTTATTGGCTTCATTTCCAATTCAAATTGTTATTTTTGTTTAACTTTCCTCGCTACGGGCTTCTTGTATTTTATGCTGTCGTAATGTGTCTAGACTGAATTCATTGACGATGGCTTCTGTTACGAGGGCCTTTGCTGTTTTATTAATGAAAAGGTAAAAAAAATCCACTCAAAAAAAGGATGTTCTATCGATATATTTTTTGTACCTATTTATTGCTATTTTTGAATGATTTGGCGTAATGATATATATAACGGAGACAATGCCTGGTTGGGTGGTGGTTCGGGAAATAATAACAACAGTGGGCGTTTACATCACTTTAGTCAGAAACTCATTTAACACAGGTTTTACACTGGTTATAATTAAACACGCCATTAGAACTGATTGTCTTCAATTATCCGAGTAACAGCCAACAAATAATAGGGCACGACGGCCCAGTGGCCTCCCATCACCCCTTACAGCCACCCCAATGCCTCGCATAATCGTCTGATCCTGTTACTCGTCAATCTGATATCACAATACAATTCACACGTCGCGTTCCGTCTTCAAGTAACTACGTTCTTGTCTAGGCGTCCAGAATATTCGTTCGTCGCTGGCAAGTCAATAAGCTTTCCTCGGTTCTCCTGTGATGTCCAGTTGATGATTGCCACAAGATGACTGCTCGTTTGACGTTCAGCCAGAGTGACAATGACGTTTCACTCTTACAATCTTACTTCAACGATGACAGTAGTTAATTCGCATAGTGTTGCCATCTTCACAATCCGAATACACCCAAGCCTGGCCTGGCTTGATGTTCCATTTTATGATCTCCGACACGGCCATCGTGACAATCTCACCGTCCTCGGTGAGGCAGCAGGGGACCACCTGGAAAAGACATAACCTTCGCAAAGTAAAAGTTTCCCACTCGGCCTCCCTGACCTCCAAGCCTCAAGCAACAATGAAAACACATGTAGCAGCCAGAACGGGATAATACCAAGAACTACAATCTGATAACACGATTTAACTTTACAACAAAAAGGCTTCATAGCACTCAAAGATAAGTCAGCAGTTTGTATGCAATACTCTGATCATCATCATCATCATCATCAACATCATCATCATCAATCAAGTGGGCTACCTCCCAATACATCATCATCATCAATCAAGTGGGCTACCTCCCAATACTTCACATAACCAATACTGCCCACCTGGCAGTACTTTGGGTGACCTCCATCCGGTACCCAGTTCGACATCACAACAACAACAACTCACTTCCTCCCTCCGGAAGTTCCAACAGCGACTGCTTACAACTCCAAGCCAAACGCACGCCACTCACAGTCGTGGCCGCACTGCGGCGGGATATCTAGTGCCCGTTCTTACGCCTACGCCTACGAATGACTGGAGTTGCATGCTATCTGAGCGACTTGCATACTACTTACTACTCATCAAAAACAATCAACAATCGGTTCACTTGCTCTGAACATTTTACGAAATTCTTAGTGTGTTATCCCGTCTGTCTTAAAGATTCTCAAAAACAGTTCAACAAATCAGTAAAGGAATTATTATCTTTGCATGTCACTTTTAAATAACAAAAAGGTTATTTTTCGCTCACTTCGCTCACCAAATTCTCTCTGTGGCCTTCATTACCAAAAATCGTCAAGTACACAAACTCAAGTAACCATCAAATGTTGTTGACATTACGTAATATCAGCACAAACTCAACAAGGAACAATTACTGTCAGTGAGCAGTAATCAAAATTAGCTACAAAAGTATCAATACAGATCACCTGTTATATCATGTCGCCATACAATCACCGACGATGCTCATCGTAAGCCACGGTACAAGTAGCCGCGATGCGCTCCCGTCACTATCAACAAGATTAAATGCAGACTTTGTTATCTCGCATTGATGTAATTTCTAGTCACCGTTCAGATATTCACAGGTTGCATGTCCATACAACTGTCATCATCACTTAGTTTATCTGAAACACACACAAAAAACAAAAGACAAAAACACGAAATGTCTAATTGTTATTTTTCTGAACTGAGGGCAGACGATAATTAAAAAAAATCAAGACGTTTGAAAATTGAAAATTCTTGATATCATTTACATAACGCTTCTGGTGTCACAAAACAATATACTTGCACTGACTTTGAATAACTTTGTTAATCATAATAAGATACTGTACGATGACTTTAAGCACAAATAAGGCGAAATGATTTGTAGTTTACGCAAACCACCATTCTAATCAGTTCTTTCTAGTCAATCTTATTTTAAGGAAATCCTTGAACTTACTCGAAGCACAATTTCTTAAACACAAATTCATGAAATCTTAACTTTGAACATTCTGTCAGGTGGTTTTTGACAGTTCAAGATGACGGCACCATTTACACAAGATATTACACTAAAACACTATCGGATTATGCAATCTTGTTAAGAATAATGAAAAAATATGCCATACCAAATCGCTGTCTTATAACCTCAAACCTTAATGACATTTTTCCGATCCTTTGTATTCGAAATTTAGAATCCTTATTTTACATGCTTGCCGTCCACCGTTTGTAACATCATAATCTGAAAAACCTAAAATGCGGATTCTTGCAATCCAAATGGATAGATAGTACTTTTCCCTCAAAGACACGTCTTATGAATTTTTTTTTTTTTTGGTTTGTTGATTTGGTTTGGTGTCGTGGTTGCTATTACTCCCTCGGCCATCTTTGACAAAATGAACACGTCCTCGTGTTCTGTGTTCAAATACTCGTAGTAACATACTCTGTTCCACTATTCACTTCCATCATAATTGCTTCTCGACTAAAATCTCGCGTGAGGCGAGTAGGTATCACACATATTTTCTCACACACATATTTTCTTTGTAAAATTCCACGGTTCTCATTTACTCGCGTTTACTGTCGTTACGTTTCTCATTGCAACCAATTCATTTCAATATCATCCGAACCACCGTCAGCCGTTATTGCCACTGAAACACAAAACAAACGACAACAAACACGCCATTCCTTAACTTCACTTTTCTGCACCGAGAGTAAACAGCAAAGCAAAGAACAACAAAATGATTTAATGTTCTTGATTTATAAAACGTTTCCAGTGTCCAAAAAAAAAACATTACACTCATACTGGTTCTTAATAATCTTAGTTCGGTAAGTTTACTATAATTCATTAAATCTCTCAAAACGTTAGATTCTTTATGAAATCAGAACTATGCTGCATTGTTTATCATTTGTCTAAAGAAAACAAAATAATTAAATTCATTTTATTCAATGATCGCAATTTGGTGCTTTTACCCTACTGGTCGTAAACAAGTGTCTTTACCCTACAGGTAGCAAGTTACTGTCTTACCCTACAGGTAACAAATGAGTGCTTTTACCCTAGTCACATTAGTGTGACAATAACCAAGTACGCAAAAGAAACACAAAAGAACACACTGTAATACCAAGTATACCATCTTCATCACTAAAAGGTACCTGCCTCATTGGTTTCACAAATGAAGCACTTAATTTTTACTTTATAAAATAGCTCATAACATCATAATGTATTGCCCAGCATAATCGCTTGTAATAGTCATGACTATTAACTATGCAGATAGCAAGTAGTTAAGCTAGTTAGTCTATATTTCCATTCTGTACTGTTTCTTTGGGAAGATTTTAAAACCACAGAACTGTAACTATATCACAAGACTACTGTTCTTGTTACTACAAGTTTCCTTTAGTTATCCTGGCACCTTAACCTAAGTTAAGGTAACATAAAATAGCATAGCCTGTCAGCTGTCTATAGTAAACTTTTAAGGATAATAACTAACTAAATAATCAATTCACTTTTTCAAATTAACAGTAAGTAGGTACTTAGCTACCTAATTTGGTCTCAATCTTTTATCTTAGCTTTTATTATTTGTTGTATGTGTCAATCTTAAATATGATCTCAAAACAGTACTATAGACTTTCTTTAAATCATATTGTAAGTAACCAAAACATATTAGGTACATGGATACACAAACTATTGTGTCCTTAATATTTCAAGACATTCATCCAACATAAAACAATACAGTTCACCTGATTTTCAGTAGTGGTGGCACAGTCAGCCCTCGTCAAGTCCCTCAGTGGACTTATATCCGCTTCCCGGGTACAATAATGCAAGCTTGTATGAACTTATTACAACACTTGTGTACACTTACACACAGCAGATATTCAGATTCCTTACGAGATTTGAGAACCGGTGAATAACTTTGTCTTGGTCACGGAACTCGCTGAAGTTCTTTCTTACTGGGGCTACTGTAGGTAGGTATTCCATCGTGCAATTATTCTCGTCAAGTTTCATTCGTGTCCATTCTCAAATACCTACATTAGTTTTCTCGAATTGTTTCGTCGTGTTTTCAATAATAAAACTCACTTATCGATGTTACACTCGCTGATGTACTTCTTCGTAAAACTTTTCGTAATGTTTTGCAAACCAACGTCAGGGTCTCGTTTGCCGGTCCGTAGGTATTGCAGTAGGTATTGTCAGATAGCCTTTTCTTGGGGCTTGAGCTACATGCCACTTCTGATAACGGAGACAATGCCTGGTTGGGTGGTGGTTCGGGAAATAATAACAACAGTGGGCGTTTACATCACTTTAGTCAGAAACTCATTTAACACAGGTTTTACACTGGTTATAATTAAACACGCCATTAGAACTGATTGTCTTCAATTATCCGAGTAACAGCCAACAAATAATAGGGCACGACGGCCCAGTGGCCTCCCATCACCCCTTACAGCCACCCCAATGCCTCGCATAATCGTCTGATCCTGTTACTCGTCAATCTGATATCACAATACAATTCACACGTCGCGTTCCGTCTTCAAGTAACTACGTTCTTGTCTAGGCGTCCAGAATATTCGTTCGTCGCTGGCAAGTCAATAAGCTTTCCTCGGTTCTCCTGTGATGTCCAGTTGATGATTGCCACAAGATGACTGCTCGTTTGACGTTCAGCCAGAGTGACAATGACGTTTCACTCTTACAATCTTACTTCAACGATGACAGTAGTTAATTCGCATAGTGTTGCCATCTTCACAATCCGAATACACCCAAGCCTGGCCTGGCTTGATGTTCCATTTTATGATCTCCGACACGGCCATCGTGACAATCTCACCGTCCTCGGTGAGGCAGCAGGGGACCACCTGGAAAAGACATAACCTTCGCAAAGTAAAAGTTTCCCACTCGGCCTCCCTGACCTCCAAGCCTCAAGCAACAATGAAAACACATGTAGCAGCCAGAACGGGATAATACCAAGAACTACAATCTGATAACACGATTTAACTTTACAACAAAAAGGCTTCATAGCACTCAAAGATAAGTCAGCAGTTTGTATGCAATACTCTGATCATCATCATCATCATCATCAACATCATCATCATCAATCAAGTGGGCTACCTCCCAATACATCATCATCATCAATCAAGTGGGCTACCTCCCAATACTTCACATAACCAATACTGCCCACCTGGCAGTACTTTGGGTGACCTCCATCCGGTACCCAGTTCGACATCACAACAACAACAACTCACTTCCTCCCTCCGGAAGTTCCAACAGCGACTGCTTACAACTCCAAGCCAAACGCACGCCACTCACAGTCGTGGCCGCACTGCGGCGGGATATCTAGTGCCCGTTCTTACGCCTACGCCTACGAATGACTGGAGTTGCATGCTATCTGAGCGACTTGCATACTACTTACTACTCATCAAAAACAATCAACAATCGGTTCACTTGCTCTGAACATTTTACGAAATTCTTAGTGTGTTATCCCGTCTGTCTTAAAGATTCTCAAAAACAGTTCAACAAATCAGTAAAGGAATTATTATCTTTGCATGTCACTTTTAAATAACAAAAAGGTTATTTTTCGCTCACTTCGCTCACCAAATTCTCTCTGTGGCCTTCATTACCAAAAATCGTCAAGTACACAAACTCAAGTAACCATCAAATGTTGTTGACATTACGTAATATCAGCACAAACTCAACAAGGAACAATTACTGTCAGTGAGCAGTAATCAAAATTAGCTACAAAAGTATCAATACAGATCACCTGTTATATCATGTCGCCATACAATCACCGACGATGCTCATCGTAAGCCACGGTACAAGTAGCCGCGATGCGCTCCCGTCACTATCAACAAGATTAAATGCAGACTTTGTTATCTCGCATTGATGTAATTTCTAGTCACCGTTCAGATATTCACAGGTTGCATGTCCATACAACTGTCATCATCACTTAGTTTATCTGAAACACACACAAAAAACAAAAGACAAAAACACGAAATGTCTAATTGTTATTTTTCTGAACTGAGGGCAGACGATAATTAAAAAAAATCAAGACGTTTGAAAATTGAAAATTCTTGATATCATTTACATAACGCTTCTGGTGTCACAAAACAATATACTTGCACTGACTTTGAATAACTTTGTTAATCATAATAAGATACTGTACGATGACTTTAAGCACAAATAAGGCGAAATGATTTGTAGTTTACGCAAACCACCATTCTAATCAGTTCTTTCTAGTCAATCTTATTTTAAGGAAATCCTTGAACTTACTCGAAGCACAATTTCTTAAACACAAATTCATGAAATCTTAACTTTGAACATTCTGTCAGGTGGTTTTTGACAGTTCAAGATGACGGCACCATTTACACAAGATATTACACTAAAACACTATCGGATTATGCAATCTTGTTAAGAATAATGAAAAAATATGCCATACCAAATCGCTGTCTTATAACCTCAAACCTTAATGACATTTTTCCGATCCTTTGTATTCGAAATTTAGAATCCTTATTTTACATGCTTGCCGTCCACCGTTTGTAACATCATAATCTGAAAAACCTAAAATGCGGATTCTTGCAATCCAAATGGATAGATAGTACTTTTCCCTCAAAGACACGTCTTATGAATTTTTTTTTTTTTTGGTTTGTTGATTTGGTTTGGTGTCGTGGTTGCTATTACTCCCTCGGCCATCTTTGACAAAATGAACACGTCCTCGTGTTCTGTGTTCAAATACTCGTAGTAACATACTCTGTTCCACTATTCACTTCCATCATAATTGCTTCTCGACTAAAATCTCGCGTGAGGCGAGTAGGTATCACACATATTTTCTCACACACATATTTTCTTTGTAAAATTCCACGGTTCTCATTTACTCGCGTTTACTGTCGTTACGTTTCTCATTGCAACCAATTCATTTCAATATCATCCGAACCACCGTCAGCCGTTATTGCCACTGAAACACAAAACAAACGACAACAAACACGCCATTCCTTAACTTCACTTTTCTGCACCGAGAGTAAACAGCAAAGCAAAGAACAACAAAATGATTTAATGTTCTTGATTTATAAAACGTTTCCAGTGTCCAAAAAAAAAACATTACACTCATACTGGTTCTTAATAATCTTAGTTCGGTAAGTTTACTATAATTCATTAAATCTCTCAAAACGTTAGATTCTTTATGAAATCAGAACTATGCTGCATTGTTTATCATTTGTCTAAAGAAAACAAAATAATTAAATTCATTTTATTCAATGATCGCAATTTGGTGCTTTTACCCTACTGGTCGTAAACAAGTGTCTTTACCCTACAGGTAGCAAGTTACTGTCTTACCCTACAGGTAACAAATGAGTGCTTTTACCCTAGTCACATTAGTGTGACAATAACCAAGTACGCAAAAGAAACACAAAAGAACACACTGTAATACCAAGTATACCATCTTCATCACTAAAAGGTACCTGCCTCATTGGTTTCACAAATGAAGCACTTAATTTTTACTTTATAAAATAGCTCATAACATCATAATGTATTGCCCAGCATAATCGCTTGTAATAGTCATGACTATTAACTATGCAGATAGCAAGTAGTTAAGCTAGTTAGTCTATATTTCCATTCTGTACTGTTTCTTTGGGAAGATTTTAAAACCACAGAACTGTAACTATATCACAAGACTACTGTTCTTGTTACTACAAGTTTCCTTTAGTTATCCTGGCACCTTAACCTAAGTTAAGGTAACATAAAATAGCATAGCCTGTCAGCTGTCTATAGTAAACTTTTAAGGATAATAACTAACTAAATAATCAATTCACTTTTTCAAATTAACAGTAAGTAGGTACTTAGCTACCTAATTTGGTCTCAATCTTTTATCTTAGCTTTTATTATTTGTTGTATGTGTCAATCTTAAATATGATCTCAAAACAGTACTATAGACTTTCTTTAAATCATATTGTAAGTAACCAAAACATATTAGGTACATGGATACACAAACTATTGTGTCCTTAATATTTCAAGACATTCATCCAACATAAAACAATACAGTTCACCTGATTTTCAGTAGTGGTGGCACAGTCAGCCCTCGTCAAGTCCCTCAGTGGACTTATATCCGCTTCCCGGGTACAATAATGCAAGCTTGTATGAACTTATTACAACACTTGTGTACACTTACACACAGCAGATATTCAGATTCCTTACGAGATTTGAGAACCGGTGAATAACTTTGTCTTGGTCACGGAACTCGCTGAAGTTCTTTCTTACTGGGGCTACTGTAGGTAGGTATTCCATCGTGCAATTATTCTCGTCAAGTTTCATTCGTGTCCATTCTCAAATACCTACATTAGTTTTCTCGAATTGTTTCGTCGTGTTTTCAATAATAAAACTCACTTATCGATGTTACACTCGCTGATGTACTTCTTCGTAAAACTTTTCGTAATGTTTTGCAAACCAACGTCAGGGTCTCGTTTGCCGGTCCGTAGGTATTGCAGTAGGTATTGTCAGATAGCCTTTTCTTGGGGCTTGAGCTACATGCCACTTCTGATAACGGAGACAATGCCTGGTTGGGTGGTGGTTCGGGAAATAATAACAACAGTGGGCGTTTACATCACTTTAGTCAGAAACTCATTTAACACAGGTTTTACACTGGTTATAATTAAACACGCCATTAGAACTGATTGTCTTCAATTATCCGAGTAACAGCCAACAAATAATAGGGCACGACGGCCCAGTGGCCTCCCATCACCCCTTACAGCCACCCCAATGCCTCGCATAATCGTCTGATCCTGTTACTCGTCAATCTGATATCACAATACAATTCACACGTCGCGTTCCGTCTTCAAGTAACTACGTTCTTGTCTAGGCGTCCAGAATATTCGTTCGTCGCTGGCAAGTCAATAAGCTTTCCTCGGTTCTCCTGTGATGTCCAGTTGATGATTGCCACAAGATGACTGCTCGTTTGACGTTCAGCCAGAGTGACAATGACGTTTCACTCTTACAATCTTACTTCAACGATGACAGTAGTTAATTCGCATAGTGTTGCCATCTTCACAATCCGAATACACCCAAGCCTGGCCTGGCTTGATGTTCCATTTTATGATCTCCGACATATACGTCATGTGCTTATTTTATCAAACAGTGGGATAAAAAGTATTTAATGTACATTGAATTGCTTGATGCGCTCGGTATTCTACCATAGAATCACCTTATAAAATCGCTTTATAAAAGGCATACGATGTAAATTTAAGCTAGTCTTCAATTCGCAAACCAAGGAGTTTACTTACAACTTTAAACTCATCATAATAAATTAATAAATAAACGCTTACACACTCATAACCCCGCAGTAGGTTTTTAACTGTGTCGCGGGTGGCATGGACAACACACATAAATACATCACAATAACACCCATGACCCGAATACAAATAATTATCTGTCACATAAATATCTACCCCGGCCGGGACTCGAACCCGGGACTCCTCGCTTCGCAGGCAGGTTCGCTGCCAACTAGGCTACAGGGTCATCAAATAATATTTTATTATTTCGTTTAAAAGTTTTTTTGCATACCATTTAACAACTCCATAGCATCCTTGTTCCTAACTCCTTGACCATTACGATAATGTAAACTCGATAACGGGCTCATTCCTAAACGGTGTTCGAGCAATGATCGCGCCATTCCCAAACAAAGAACGAACTCCAGAAAAAGTACAGATTTGATCGAATACAATTACCGAGCGGTTCGTGATAACTGCGAGTCACTTCAGTAGTAGAGGTGTAAATTCAACTTTAAATATGTGACACGGTAAAATAGAATCGGATATTCTGTACATTATTTTTTTGTATATCCAATAAAAGTAGACTTATTATTGTGTAATAATGTTATATCATTTTGTCTGACCACCTGTTAATTTTTCATTTCTAATATTATACATATATTAGGGGCATTTAACTATAAGTACGTTTTAAAGACACGTATTTATTTATACTAAATATTTGGAATACTGATATCAATGAAAAAGTTATACATAATTAAGATTAAACTTCTAATTCTTCTTCTCAGAATCAATGTGAAGCTGGAACGTGCATGCCTGATGAAGTCTATGCTCCGCTCAACTCCTGCCCAAATACAGGGCTCCGAAAACATCCAACTCGAGCTACAGATTAACACAAAGCTGGTAACAGCTGTCCACGAGGTAGTGTCAAAGTACTTTAAGACCCACCCCAGTAAACTGAAGATCTCAGGTTCTCTCAGAACCTACTCTCGGTCTTATGAAGGATCGGTTGGAACTATGTATGCATTCTCCATCCTCGATGTCAAAGTACCGAGATCTCAATAAACAGATCTTACGGTGCAGGCGAAGCGATTTGCGAGATAAATCGATAAATAATAGATTTTGGAAGGAAACGTTAACATGGTATAATCGGCTACACTTTAAACCGTCACTTACAATAAAAATCTCAATTTCAGCCAAAGTGTCGCTTACGATAAATCTGGGGTTATTGCTCGATATTTTTGTGTAGTTAGTAGTGAACTGTTTAGGACCTAAAACCTCCCAAACAGAAAATATTCGATGTTCAAGCCACGAAGCCGTTACTTGTTCTAAATAAAAACAGTAACGACGTCTTGAATATTTTATAAGAAGGTATTACAAAATACAATCTGCCTAAAAGCTTTGAAAAACAGTAAAGGTCCCTGATAACGACACAGGCGACTTATGCCGAGAAACGGAGGGAAGAATTTTAAATGTTTTCATTGCTTTTTTTGTACTACGGGACCTTGTAAATATTTTAGCACGTGACGTTAAATGGGAGGAAGTGAATATTTAAACAGAACTAACTGTTCTTTGTAATTAAATTGCTTTGACTTCGACGTTGTTCATATAACTTAGTATTTAATTGGAAAAGACTCTAAAAACAAAGAAAAAGTAATACATAACTGGTATTAGACCGGTTAAAACCGAATGAAAATAGTTTGATAACGGATATTTTTTACTTTTTGTACTTAGTTTGGTACTGTTTTTACTAACGCTCTAATGATTAGTAATTATATTCATAATACGTCAGCAAAGGTTATAAATGTAAGATGCAAAACCTTTTAATGCTGAAGTACATTATACGTGAGACTAAAAGCGTTTATTGGCGGCCATCATTTAATTCCCCTGAAAGCCTTTGCAGTGTCAATAACGGCGCGAATAGAGGGTTGGTACAAAGCCAAGGTGCACAGCTTTATTTAGAATTCTTTGTCCTGATATTTGAATAAATTCAATAGTCAGCTCAAATAGTCTGATTTTGTTTTAGGAGCACTGAAACCACTTCTCATCTCTTTTAATATCCCAGTTAGTTCTTGTAAAATTTTTAAACAATTTAGTCGTTAATTCTGTCTACTTTACGAATGTTGAGATTAATAATGATTATGCGAAAGCGACAGTTATTGCCAGTATCGAATCCGCAGCTACGTGTTCGTATAAAAACGCTGCATTTGCAAATCCTGCTACTGAGACCGTATGTGAAAGCCGCGCAAATATTCAAGCACTTCCAAACAAGTGGATTTGTTCCCTCTTTCAGTAAGCCAGCGGTAAGTTGTGTTTTACGGTTTATTTTCCAAATATCGTCAGCTACAGTTTTTGGACAAATCCCGACTTACTAGATTTAATCGTTGTGCGTATTCTCACATATTAGTGCGCAAAGTTGTTTGTGTAAAGTAATGCTGTTTCATTTCATTTTATTTAAGCTACTGATTGACATCAATCCCACCTGATGTAAGTAGTGAGGAAGTTCAAGAAGGTGAGCGCACTTTTTTAGAAAAAACCTATTCACTCTCTTGAAGACACCAACTTAACTATTGAAATTAAACCGCGTGTGGAATCCTCCTAACCAATGAATAGTAACTTAATTTTATACAGAAAAAGTACATTATTTCTTTCAGATATTTGCCAGGAAACCAGAAAACTGTGACTATATCACAACACAGGATAACGAAACGGCATTATAAAAGCCTGCATTCGAGAATAAAAATGCGAGCACCAAGATTAGATTATACAGTGCACATGTAAAGTTGATGTAACCAGTTCGCTTGGGGCATTTTATAGGACACTTTAGCCAGAAATTTCATTTAACAGGCTTCATAAATTTGGTCGTCTAGATTAGTTTTTTTGTTCCAGTTTTAATTAACTCATGATAATATAGCACGCGGAAATTTCATGGTATTTTTCAAAGATTCCTAGTCTGCGTAGGGAGAAGCGATAAGGTAATTTAAGATTTTTATCAACTCAAACCCTCTTGACAATCTTCCAACGCCTAGTGAGAGGCTATAAGACCTTGTATGAATGCACTGCTGCCTCTCCAGTGAAAACCCCTAAGGCTTATCTCAAAAGGCTCTTCCACTTTTTATTATTAGCTTGTAGTCTATTTTGGTTTGAAAACCCATTTTGTTACCGATATTGTGATAGCATTTTTTTATAATTACATTTTGCTATTATTGTATTCAGTTGTCCCTCAGTATTGCTCTTTTATCGATTGCAAAAACTCTTCAGTATTTTTCTTATACTAAACTTTAAACATAATTTTACTATTTTTTAAGCCTTTAATCTTTTTAACATTTGTTTTAAGTTTTAAAACCTAATCTTATTGATTAATAATAATAATACACAGACAAAATATTTAAATTAATATTATGTTCCAAAAATATTGAAGCCTCCTAATGCTACCGTAAAATAATGTCCAAATGAAATTCCGAATACTAAAATGTTGGGGTGGTGCCAAGTTAACAAATATCGCATCAGTTCGGTGTGTCTCACGAGAACCTAATTCATGGCAGCACTAGCACACACGTTCATTCTGTGTAAAGCGTGCCTTAAAACATTGAAATTCTCCGTGAAGCATTTGCGAAATATAGCCCGATAAAGCAGTTTTATTTTCAAAGGATTTTAAGCTTGTTTTTATGGAATCCAGTGCTAAATGAGTAGGTCAAGTAGATGCAGATGACCTTTGTATGAAAGTAAAAAGTTAGGGACGTACTCAAATGTGGATTGTATTTTTATAGTTCACTTGATATTGCCATTTACTCACTTCCTTAGTGGTATTTAAAATCAATCTCTAAGGCATTGTCTTTCTTTTTAACCGATTGCTCGACGCAAAGAAGGGTATGTATGTTTGTTCCTATGTGGCGTTGTATAGACCAAATACTACGAAACCAAATACAACGAAAATTGAAAAAGTATTCTTGTAAAAATTTATTCATTCTTTACACTGACAGAAGATGTTTCATCGTGACGGTCCGTATCGTGTCTAATCAGTCCTCAATTCGTGCATATGTGTAATTATCGCCTTATCAATAATTGCGCCACTGAAAAAAAAGGGTTTCGACTAAATACAATCTGGAGATCTATTCAAGTGGAAACAATCATTTGCTCGTAATACTATGAAGGATTTAAAAATTTGGTGAGAATTTCATCAGTATTCAAACTCTTCAATTTGTGAAATCTGTATAAACAGCAAATTAAAAATTATGTAGGTTTAATCGTAATGAAAAATAATTTAGTGCAGGGTATAAAAATTTAAATTTATATAAAACCCCTTTTTGAAAACATTCACTAAGATCTCTGTCTTATTTTATCCTTGGCACCTATCTCAGATTGACATGGAATAAAAATCACAGAAATGAATCAAATGGTTATTAGATCAGCGGAGCGGGGCAGACAAAAAGAGAAATACTGACATTTCCTCCGAATATGAAAACATTCAGAAACTAGATATGAACTCATTGATGTAATTTAAAAGTAAGTTATACAAACATCAAGTGTTTCAAAATTGATCGTTGAGGTTTTTGAACCTTCATATACCTTCATAATATACCTATGAATACCTTCATGTTTTTGTACGTAATACTCAATCCAAAATATTATCTTACGAGTATAAAATCTTTAAAACTTTTTACAGTACAAAATCTTAAATGTTGAACATAAATTTATTTACAGCATTTAAAATTTCTCACGACTTACTAACCCAATTTCTGGGAATGGTGACGTTCATTACAAGTTTGTTCTGAACTTCGCTGGATTTTTGACTTGTAGTCGTGGCTGGTCCAATTAGCAATATCTCTTTGCCTTTTGTGTGAAAATACGTGGCCAAGTTCCGATCTAGTAGTTTAAAACCTTTCGTTTAGTTCAAATTCGGTTTACGCGGTATATATTTTACTTATTTTTGAATTTAAGTGTTTCTGTACATATACATGTGAACGATTATATGATAATGTTTAACACGTTAGCTGCGGCACCAATTTTTGCATACTTTCCGTTCCTGCGGCACGAGGTATAATCGGCCCGTACCGTGACCAGACGTTAGGGCGACACGCGGTCTATTAGACCCCACCTCCTTTTACAGACTAAAATCCATTTTCTGGCGCGAAATCAAAGATAAATGAGAATTTTGGTCCTTATTGATATAGACAGTGAATTGATGAACCCTAATCCACCGTCGCCCCGGGATCTGATGGCTAGTTTAGGAATTATTAGCAAAACAAAATATGGGATCTTATACACCTCGTAACGCACTGAAATAGGGCAAATTTTCGCTGCGATTAGTGATGGGAAAAATAATATCGACGTTTTTAAACTGTCTTAACTACGCAAGGACTTGACCGATTTTGATCAATTATATCTCATTAGATCGTTTTAAGGGCAAAACCTGGCAAAACAACACAAAGCTATCAAAGGATACATTTTTTTTAAATAATCTAAATTGTGCTTGAAGGCGCCATAAAGAAAAAAAAACCGGCCAAGTGCGAGTCGGACTCGCGCACGAAGCGTTCCATTCTATACCATTAAGAGGCATCTATTACAGACTTATTATTGGAAAATAATGGATTATGGTTTATGCATAAGGTTTATCTTTCTATTTGTATATGAAAATCTTAATGCGGTTCACAGAATAGAAAAAAAAGGCAACCAGAAGTAGAAAAGAAACTGTCCTATTTATTCTGCCTCGGGCTTTAAAAATACAATTATTAGAACTTGAATTAATTGGCTCTGTTTCTGGTTTTTTTTAAATTAACTTCTTCCGACATCGTTTACACATGTTCGGCGCTGTAAAAGGACGTGCTCTCCAATCGACGTGATGCACAACACTGGTCGCGGGAAGCTCGCGTTGAGTGCGGTACGAGGTCAGGGGGGATATGGGACGTTTTAGCCTCGTTCCGCACTGCATTAAAATTATATTAATTCAGTGCGGCACGAGGCCTAAGACATCCGGTACCAAGGTAGGTACACCACCGAGTCCGGAACCATTAGTGATCTCAAATATATATTTATCTCTTTCCTACACTGGACCAAACCAAAGCTATGCCATTCGCACGACAGAGAAATTCACTTTTTTGCTTGCCGCACCACAGGGAAGTTGCATCAGGGGTGATTTAGGCCTCGCTTCGCACTTAACGTGTTAAAATATAATAGTTATAATACTTTTTTAACTTTTGTGTAAAAAAAACACTTAGATATTTGACCACCATGGGTTGACTGGGAAAGAATGCCCCATGGCATTAAGTCCGCCCTTTGTAAGCCTAGCTTGTAGGTTTTACAATAAAGATTATAAATAAATAAATAAATAAATATTTCGTAATGTTTTCAAATTATGTGTAATCTCTTTAAACAATTACCTTTAGCACCCTCAGGGAGACCCAAAATCAGCATTGGCAGCAGTGATAATGTTATAAGTTTGAAATTACTTCTTAACCAAATAAAATTGGAGCAAAATACAAAAAGTACCAATTCATCAATGTTTGCTTGGACATTTCAACTTTCAATTGAATATATTAGAGAGCGAACGTTGAATTAGATTCTGGCGAACTCCATTCAATTGAAGCTGTGTTCCGAATTTCAACATTGTGTTTATTTTTGGCCGAGCCTCTGTGCGGTATAACAAAACCTTTTTGGTTAAAAGAGATTTTGCACAAATTATTTTCTTTTCACATTTTTTAGGATTGCTTACATCCAAGGAAAACATGTTTATTAGGTTTCCATTCATTTTACCCCTTTGACTACCTATTCGTCTATTCCATGGGAATTTCATGGATGGGTATAATCGAAACATTATCTCAAAAGTATCACATTACATACGGGTCTAAGCAAAATTCCAATGATTATAGACCGAAAACCAATTTCTTGTTAATCCAATTATCCTTAAGGGCACGTTTAGGTTCAGATTATACGTTACAAAATATTGCTTTATCGCTTCAAAAGCGAATATTATTATTATTACTCTATTACGACAATCCGGAAAGTAAGCATCTTAATTGATGACAAGTTATGTAATTTTATTAATGGGTACTTTTCCAGAGTCTACTACTCCAAAATACATAAATGATCTACAAATTAGAGAGAAAAGTTTGCATTTGAATCGATTCCAGGAAGAGGTGACACATTAGAGGAAATCAGACCTTTCATAGTCACCGCATGTTACACCGTTAAGCAAAAAAATTGTGGATTTAATCTAACAATTTTCGTTAACAATATTTTTTAAGTTTAGGAAATAAACTAAGAATTCACGACAAAACTAAAGCAAATCACTATACCTGCTAAGATATTATGTTGTGAAGAGATTTGAGCTGTTTGAGGCGTAGGGTACACCTAATAAACCAACAAGACGCACGTGATCGCATGTATTAAAAATCACTGCTTACGTCCTATCTTTAAACCAGACGATACTCTGGCTAATCTGAAAAAAATATTTATTTGGCTAGAAATATTCCACCAAATCCAGCAAATCAACCAAGTTATGCTGATCCAATTTTAAAATTCACTAATTTCCATAGAAATTACTTGGGGAGATGTTTAGGTCACGGTAATGTTTTGACGTGGTCTACTGCGATATTTGCTAATGGATCTTGATGATTTTAATCTAATGTCATATTTCTAACTCATCACTTGTTAAGATTAAATATTATACAGTGCGTCAGATAAATGTGAATACATGTACATATATACATTTTATAAATGTTAAAAATCCGATAACGAGATCACTTATTTGAAGAAGTGTAAGTTTCGACAAAATATGGCGTAAAAGACAACTATGTATAAATACTCGTACTACAAACTTCCTATATCATATCGTGCCCCACCGTACTCTTTTCCAGATAATGCTGGCCATACACGATCAAGTATACTTGTCAAGTTTGCAGCGGACTTGACGCGGCATCCAGAAAACTTGACGGTGTATGGTCACAGTATGGTTATCTGGCCATGTAGCTATCTCATGCAAACTGGAGGCCACATCAAGTCTGATAAGTACACTTGATCGTGCATGGCCAGCTTAAGAGGTGATGACTGATTTTAAAAGTTT
Organism: Thymelicus lineola; assembly: GCA_963932265.1. Lineage (NCBI taxonomy): Eukaryota > Metazoa > Arthropoda > Insecta > Lepidoptera > Hesperiidae > Thymelicus > Thymelicus lineola. Next base: position 3,551,035 of record OZ010696.1, read on the forward strand.
GACATGTCTTCACATTTTTCAGACAAACTATAAGTAGTTGTCCGCTATATTTAACCTCAGCACAGCTAACAACATAGCGCGGTGTAAGAAACTTTCACTAAAGCTAGAAGTAAATGCCCGATAAACACTTACAACTCTGAAAACCTTCGCAACTCTTACGAACAAGTAAGTAGTGTTGGATCTTATTTTTAAAAGGACGCTCTGACCCAAGGAAAGGTAGTAATTTAGAAGTTGTGAACCCAAATACGTTAATGCTACTTTTATATAAGTATATGTTTGATTCATATATCATGCTTTGAGTGTTTTTAAAATGCAATTATACCAGTAGTGTGAATGTTGATCTCCAATCTCAAATTGGGTCTGGTTTAAATCCTGTATGGTCATGATTTCAAATAATTAAGTTGTCCAGCTTTTAATCCCAAAATTGTTTTGGATCTTATAATTACAATTTTAGTATAATATATTATTTCAGCTCCACAGACCTGATGTGGAAATCTTCTAGAGGACATTGAAGTAATAAGTTCGTGTTTTCAACATCTTGAAATTAACTGCTATGTACCGTCAAATTGTTACCTAGCATTAATTTATTTATTTAAAGTTACAAAATATTTTATTTTACCTATGTCATAAACCCCTTGTTCAAAAAATTTTAGGAGTGTCCACTAAGATTCTCCAGTAGAAATTTCTGTATTGCTTTCTTTATTATTTATGTACTTACAATGTTTTCCCAAAACCTCTTAAGGAATGTAGTAAGTACTCCCTATTGAAGAAACCTTGTCACTACTTCAACTCTGTTAAGTAGTTTCGAGTCTCTTATAGTCAAAGGAATGCAGCCATTCGTAGAAAGTAGATAATGTTATTTAGTTCTTCTTAGGTACAAGGTATAATAATGTTATATTTATTGCTTTTTTACGTTTCAACTTTGATTGTCGAATCTACTCAGGTACTTAGATGAAGACATAACTCTTACGAACTTGTAAATAATATTGAACCTCTTATTTTAAAAGAATGCGTTGACCTAAAAAGTACGTAATTTAGAAGTTGCAAAGGAAAATATATCATTCCGTAGTTCACCTGCTCAAGTTTTTTAGAGATGGATACTTTTTGCCCTTGTTCGTAGGATTCAAAGTTTGTGGGTCGACTCATATTTTATATGGGTCATAAGTTATTAACCGACTTTTAAAAAAGGAGGAGGTTCTCAATTCGACTGTATTTTTTATGTATTTTAACTCATAACTTTTTATTGGGTGTACGGATTTTGATGATTCTGTTTTTATTCAAAAGTTGGTACTTGTCTTGAGGTACCATTAAAAGTTTAGCGAGATCTTACCAGTAATTTTTGAGTAATACCTAATTTTGAAGTCAGTTATTGTTAAGAATTATTTTACATGGTAATAAAATCGGGCAAGTGCATGTAAGGCCACGCGCAATTTATGGTTCCGAAGTTTATCAAACATTACTGATTAACTATTTATGCTACAATGGCCGTTATAGTTTTCCTTATAAATTCGTAACATAAACTAATTTTGAAAATTTTTTCACTTGTCCTCTCCAACCGTTTAGCCGGCAAGGGGGGGGACACTTGACTCTAATCAATCAAATTTTATCCTCACGTTACCTATACGTCCTCACGGTACCCTGAGAAAAAAAAAATTCAATATTTTATTTTACGAATTTTGAGCTTTAATAAAATATATATATTGATGCCAAATAACAACTCTATAGCAAGGGTGTAAGGGTTTCTAAGGGTCTCGGCGCTATACCTCGGAGAGAGACAGACGGACGGACGGACATGACGAAACTATAAGGGTTCCGATTTTACTTCGAAACCCTAAAAATGCCACCCGTATCATTATATAATTACCAAGCCAAGATTATATTGCATAATTTTACCTGGTTTGTAATGAAATTCACAAAAAAATTGTCGATCAGATATTCAGAGACTTTCTCTTAGTTGATAAGCTCATCAGAAATTTTCGACATCAGTCAGGAAGTTTCCTTTAAAACATCGATGGTTATCGCACACGGTCTCCTTTAGATTCCTTCAAGCTTTATGCTCCATTTGCAAATGAGAAAACTCTGTAATTTACCTTATTTCAAAAGACACAAATTTACATCTCTATATTTAACGTTTTGTGAAGATCATCTGCATATCTTTATTTGAAGTTTTCGATTTGAATAATATTCGATTCACACTTATGTCCTATGGTCTTGTAATCATTTTGAACGATTGTCAATGATGATGTATTAAAATTTATTTTAATCTATAGCAAGCAATTCCACAACAATGTATCCATGCTCTCTGCACAATATGTTTCGCTTTTTCTTGGTTCAATCTCAGTCAAATCCTTATCATCTTTACCCATAGATTTATTATGTTCTTCATTTCAATTCTGAAAAGCATTTCCAGGGGAATTACAAAGTTGATCAATGTAAATGCACTGTAAAATGTATGTGTACGTTTCTATCTAATATGAAATGGATCGTCTTTTGTAAATTGCGAAAAATTCTGCAAAAAATGTAAAGATATTTCTTAAATAAATGCCCCGTACACATTCATCCCGTGCATCCAAACGATCTATCCAAGCGTATTAATTATATGGCAACAGTCGGTTCGTTCAGCTAAGTGTATCGCTCCAGTAATCTGTAGCTAAGTTGGAAGCACTACAGCACAAATGCAATAAGAGTAAGTTTCAAAGGATAATTACCGAAGTCAAGCAGCCAATTCAATAATTTCCCTGCAGGCGTGTCTGGATAATACAGTTAATGTTGGTGTGTTATTTATGTTGCTTGAGATTTAATAAAGATTAACTGTGCTAATAGCAATGATAACTATGGTATGAAGTATGCTCAGTGATGAAAAACATCGTCAGGAAATCTGCGCTAAAAGTGTTTCACAATATCCACAAGTTAATGTGAAGATTGCCAATCTACTGATAGACAATGTCTGGTAACCCTCGCATTATGTGAGGAGTCCCAAGTCCAGCAATCTACTTCTTGTAATACTACTACAAATATGTACATTTTACTAAGATTTATTAACATAAAACAACAATACAACCTAATACGATAATTAACCATTATTAAAAGGTAAAACCACAAGCCTAATCCACAAGCTCAGAGTAGCGCAGCTGGCTATGGAGAGGGCTATGCTCGGTATTTCTCTACGTGATCGAATCAGAAATGAGGAGATCCGTAGACAAACAGGGGTAACCGACATAGCTCAAAGAATTAGCCGGCTGAAGTGGCAATGGGCTGACCACATAGTGCTAAGGACCGATAACCGTTGGGGAAGAAAGGTCCTCGAATGGCGCCCACGTCTCGGAAAAAGGAGCATAGGACGCTCCCCGACCAGGTGGACTGACGACCTGAAGAAGACAGCGGGCATCCGCTGGATTCAGAAGGCTCAGGACCGGTCAGAGTGGCGCAAATTAGGGGAGGCCTATGTCCAGCAGTGGACCTCCAAGGGCTGATGGATGGATGGATGGATAGAAAATGTAAAACCAACTGGCTTATAACCTGTAACTGTAAACAACTTCTTTTGAATTAGATATATCAAGTGCAAGAGTGAAGTCTGTTATTTACTTATATCTTGAGAAACTTCTTTACTTTTTTTCGGCTTTTAATCCTCTTTGCAGTTAATGTGACCTTATATTTTTACTCTCTAATATGTAGCTACTAGACCAGTTAAGTTACTAGTCTACCCCCACTTTCCATCAATCTAGGTGTAAGATGTTCGAACTGAAGGGTGACGCCATTCCATCAAGATCTCATTTTCTACCTCAAATCCTAAGAAAAGGCAATCCCATTCGTATTTGAAGGACCAATGTCGAAAGCTAGATAATTACAATTTCTAATACAGTGCAAGGATAAATTGATTGTGTTAATAAATTTTATTTTAAAAAAATAAAGTTGTTTCATCAAATACATACCTTTAAGTTTTATTGCCGATTCTGTACTTAAAACTTTTAAAATCAAACAACTAATGTAATGTGTAATATTGCATAAGATTTTTAACCAGCCAGAGTAATAATTATTAGTTGAGTATTTTTATACAAACAGCCGACAAAGAGCAGGCCACCCACCTTATTGTAATCACATACCTACCAAACGTATGTATTATAGGTCCACTAAAAAAGACATTAATGAAAGCGATATCCACAGTGGATTTTAATTTTTTTTTTAAAACATAACAAGGCTAACAACACAATTTTTTCAACACAATTGTAAAAATATTTACGGCTGAACGATGACATTCAGAATACATCATGTATTCATAGGTACATAATATACATTAAGAAAAACATTTTGCGTCTGTGCCCAATCATTGATAAACTCTAGCTTCTAAGTTGTGAGTTAACTTACATAAAAGAAGCATTTCTCGCAAGTCACTTTAATCGTCGCGAGCGAATCAAACACTTATGTGACCCTGTGAGCTGTGAGCTCGTGAGATTTATAGTAAAACTGTCAATTGACTTTGTTACGCTTTGTACCTGGTTTAAAGTTAAGCAACACATAAGCAACAAGCTTATTTAACTTTTCATTGAATTTTTACAAACTACTTAAGTAAATGTGTCTATAGGTTTAACCACTGTATTCCTTCGTGAGGATTATCACATTAATTAATATGTAATAACGAGGATAATGAAAAGAGTGTGTATCCTTTTACCCCAATGATATTATAATTTAAAAAAGAGGTAGACATGTCTCTGGCACGCCAACGATGAAGATCGTAAGAGCAGGCAATTGACCTCGTCTGCTCGTAGTCGCTCTGTCAATACAAGACGATACGCACGCTTTTATTGTTGTCAGAAATGCTAGATATTCAAATATCTATGTATGCTCAAATGTATGTCAACATACAGCGTTAAAATGCTTTCGTGTATTATTGTAGTGTGATTGGTGTAGTGTAACAAAAGATAAACGTGTGTGTGCTGTAGCTCTTTTCGGAACAGATTTTTTGGTTGATTAGTAAGGGCATAACGTATCTTTATTTTTTTAAATATCATTGTTTTACCCTGATTTGTTTCAGACTTTCATCTCACCCTATACACTTTGCACGATAGACTAATCTTGACGTCTGCAATCTGCACCTCATGAAAATAATTAATTGTTGAAATAATATTCTAAGTTAAGGATTAAGTAAATTAGTGTCTTATGATGATTCACAATACGAGTGATTCAAATAAAGCTTTAAAATTTTATAAGTTAATTATTTAATTAACTAATCGTCACGTAACTTTTGTTATAGTCAGAAAGCTTATCCAGGCTTTTAGATGATGCAAATTGCCACATAATAATAGTATAAATATTTATCTAAATAGTTTTACGTTATAAATTACTCAGTAGGGCTTAGTAAATATTTATTAAAATAATGGAAGGACACGCATCTTAATAATGTCTCAATTTATAATCACAGTCTGACGGCATTAAGATGAATATTCTTACAGAAATACTTTACGCTACTTGTTCATACTTTGCACCGCATATAAACTCGCGAACAGTTTAAATTGCTTTTTCAGACACAGCGCGTCTATTCGAAGTACTAACAACACTTTCTTCGCAATATTAGTATCGGATCAAGTTGAAACGATTTTTCACGGAAACAAAGAAAAAATCTTTACTTGTACTTTGAAGTCGCAAGAGATTTCAACGGAACTTATTTTGTAAAAAGCTTCCACAGATGTATTGAAAGTTATAAAGTGACTCGTGATCTATTCAATAATAAAATTTAATTTTCCGTTTGAAGACATTACACAAAAAGATTTGGCACTTCTGTAAATGTTGTTTTTAAAAATGAACAGAGGAGTTTTTCACTGTATGTTGCTCTCTTTATTGAGGTACATTTTCGAAAAGCTGGTATAAACCAAATATTAAAGTATTGATGAAAATCCAATAAATGATATGAGACACAGAGAATATCAAAGAAAATATTTTTTCAAGAATTACACTTCCATTCAATTTAAGTACTTAAATAAACATCTGAACAACTAGGGTCATTATAGAAAATAATCTTTGTTTAGAATTTAAATTATAAACAGTAATTACAAAGAAGGTAAGTTGAATTTTCTGCAAACAGAGTTGGAATGAAAAAATATCAACTTGCCAAATGAGTAGGACCGCTTGGACTCGTTGAAACTCGGTAAGTCCCCAGGGGTGTTTTTGAAGTAAAAAGAGGGGCTATTATGAAGTATGAAGCACATTCGTTGGAAATTTTGACTAAACTTCACTGCTTACGGAGTCTGGCGTTTAGAATGTACATAAGTACAGTGAATATACGAAACAATTGGGTTCTAATTAATGGAAAGGTAGGTAATCGTATAATTCACTTCACGGTATTTAAAAATGGGTGCTAATTAAACTAAATTCATTTAATAGCATTATTCTCATCTAAAAATCTACATTCTCCTCTGAATTAGTACTAAGTCTAAGCCACCAACATTGATGACTAATATTAAGTCCGCCACCATCAATGCGCATTTAAAAAATACTATTTATTTACTTTATAACTTCGATATAAGCTACTTCAAATACAATGGCTTTAAATACAGCGGCTTAGTTATAAAATCAGAGGTTGGTTACCGTGGCCCAAAAAAATCTGTGGCTTGACTTATAATTCCACTTTAAAAATGTCAAAGAAATTACGGTGAACGTACAGTAAAAATATTTTTAGTGAAAATGGAGAAAGCAAGAGAATGAGAAAACTGCAAAAAGTAATTGGATTGAAATGCAAAGGAGAATGCCCATAGCCAGTACTCTTAAAAAAAAATAATTGTGTCACAATGATTTTTGGATAAAAAATTTAATTAAAATATTTCAAGTATTTTATCCTATTTCCTGAAAAATCCTTATTGGGAATAATTTTCTGAAATTAATAAGTAACTTTACTTCCGTGTTACAAAAGAATACCATTGGGCCATTTATGTTTGGATAAGGGCCAATCAGGAATCTTTTAAGATCCCCCCCGGGGGCCGCCACCTTGTCGTGGTGGGGGGGCTTGCGTGTCCCGATGATCTCCAAGGCTATGCCGTACAGGGCTTCCCATAACGGACAGGCTTGGAAGGAGGGGCCAGACCAAGAGCGGCTCACAGTTGGGTGTCTCCGCTTAGTGCGGATGAGATCATGGGGTGGGGTCTCTCCACGTGTCCCTCTGACTTATCAGAGGGCACTGTGGATGAGACCAGGGTGGGAAAAACCCTTTAGGTTTACTCACCCAAACGCGGGGGCGACGGGCTGTCGGTCACGGCAGCATGGCCTAGGCCACCGTCGGCCAACTCGCTCCCTGACCCGTAGGCGTCAGGGGTGAGGGCTGCCACTTCGATGGGGGCCGCGAGGAAGAAAACCTCTCTAAAAAATTACCCCAATTCGGTGTCTCTCCACGTGCCCCTCTGCTCAGGCAGAGGGCACTGCGGATGAGACCACGGTGTGGTGGGGTCTCTCCACGTATCCCTCTGCTCAAGCAGAGGATAGTGCGGATGAGACCATGTGGTGGGGTCTCTCCACGTGTCCCTCTGCTTTAGCAGAGGGCTCGGTGGATGGGACCAAGATGGGAACCCATGAGGGTTGCTCAGGACGGGGGCGACGGGCTGTCGGTCGCGAGACTGGCAGCATGGCTCAGGCCACCGTCGGCCAACTCGCTCCCTGACCCGTGGGCGTCAGGGGTGAGGGCCGCCACTCCGGTGGGGGCCGCGAGGAAGAAAACCTCTCTAAAAAATTACCCTAATCCCAAGTTGTCTCGGCGAGGGGATGAATGGTTGGGGGGTACCCAATCCCTAGGGGCCGGGGAGCTCACCCCGTTAAAAAAGCCAAAAAATCATAATGGAAAGTTTGAAAGACAATAAACTACCCCAGGAGGGTACCGGCATCTCCGATGCCGGAGAATCCCTCACCGGGCCTAGCCCGGTCTGCCCCTCGTATTCTGGGGAGGGCACAAACGTTCCAGCGAGCGACAGCTCGCATGCCGCGAGGCGGCCAACAGAGGAGACCCAGGAGACTGCGGAGGAGTCTGACTCCTCTGTGGTGACTCTGGTGTCGATGTCGTCTGCAGACGACTCGTCGGGGGGCTTCTGGCGCAATGCGCGGAAACGGCCCCTAAAGGGAGGCGAGGAAGAACCGGAAAAGGTTGAGCAGCCTAAAAAGGCAGCTCCCAACCCGGCGACCGTTAGGCGAGGGAGAGGGCGACCGCCCACAACGGGCGAGTACGTCGGCCTAGCGAAAGCGAAGCAGGCGTACCTTAAAGCCCAGAGGGAGGAGGAGGAGCTCCGAGCAGAGAAGGAGGTGGCCGAGATGGCCCGAGACCTCCGATCTCGGTCGACTCGGTCGAGGTATCTGTCCGACTCGTCGTCGCTGCCACGCGGCGAAGACGGACCCTCGACCTCCGAGCTCCGGAAAAAGGCTGAGGACAGCGTGCTCCTCATACAGGCTGTTGCGACCAAATCGCGCAACCTGAAGGGCACGCTGGTGAGGGACCTGAAGCAGGCCTCTGAGTACCTGAGGAGGTAGTAGCGGAGCTGGCAGAGCGGTCCACTACGGACGAGACGGCTCGGCTCGAAAGGGCCAATGCTCGCCTGCAAAGCGAGGTCGCCGAACTCCGCAAGGAGATCGCGGAATTGCGGGCGAGCCTCGTCAGGCCTGCCGAGCCGAGCGGAGTCGATCGCGACGACTCGCTGAGGCGTTCTATCGTGGTGGAAGTGGGGACCATGATGGACGCAAAGCTCGAGGCGCTCGCGATGCGGCTCCCCCCCGAGCCACGCCTCCGGCCGCCTTTGGCCGCCGACAGGGCGAGGGCTAAGGCTGCGCCTCCCGCTCCCGAGCCGCCCCTCCTGCCGCCTTTGGCCGCCGACAGGGCGAGGGTTGAGGCTGCGTCTCCCGCTCCCGCTCCCGCGGCCGGGAAGAAGACCCAGAAAGGGAAAGCGCCTTCCAAGGCGTACTCGGAGGTGGCAGCGCCGACGCCTGGCGCTCCGAAGCCCCCGACGACGGCCGTGTCCCAGCAGTGGACTGAGGCCGCCAAGCGGGGCAAGCGGGGCAAGCGGGGGAAGAAGAAGGGCAGCGCACCGGCGGACAAGCCCCCGCCCAAGAAGAACTCGGCGGCGAAGCTTCGCGCCCCGCGCTCGGCTGCGGTGGCCATCACAATCCAGCCGGGCGCCACGGTCGAGGGCAAGGAGCTGTCCTATAAGGATGTGCTCGACGGCGCGAAGCGGAGGATCGACCTGGAAGGCTTAGGCCTGAAGGGTCTCCGATTCCGCACCGCCGTAACGGGGGCCCGGATGCTCGAGATCCCCGGGGCTGACAGCGGCGAGAAGGCGGACCTGCTGGCGGGCAAACTGCGGGAGGTCCTTCCCGCGGACCTGGTCCGCGTCTCCAGACCCGTGAAGTGCGCAGACCTGCGCATCAGCGAGCTGGATGACGCGGTGTCCCCGGAGGAGGTGGCGGCCGCGGTGGCCCGCTACGGGGAATGCCCCCCCGAGCAGGTGAAGTGCGGGGAGATCCGCCGCTTCTCCGCCGACAGCCCCGGCACGACTTGGGTGCGCTGCCCGGTTTCGGCTGCAAAAAAGGTCGCCTCCAGCGGGCGGCTACTAGTGGGGTGGGTGTCGGCCCGGGTCAGCCTCCTTGAGGCCAGACCCCTGCGGTGCTACCGGTGCCTCGATTCGGGGCACGTTCGGAGTAAATGCACCGCCGAGGTGGACCGCAGCGATGTCTGCTATCGCTGCGGTCAACTGGGCCACAAGGCGGCTGGCTGTTCCGCGGCCCCACGCTGCCCGCTGTGCGAGGCGAAGCAGAAGCCGGCGGACCATAGAGCGGGTAGCGGAGCATGTGCCGCTTCCGCCCCCGCCAAGTCCGCCGGCAAGAAAAAGAAGAAGAAGCCCGCCGGGAAAGGCCCAACAGCCCACCCCCGGCCGGCCCGCCCGTCCGCCGCTGACGTGGAGCGCGCCGAGAGGGTCGCAGACATGGTCGTAGATTAAGTATGGCCATGTCTCTCCTTCAGGCGAACCTCAACCACTCGGCCAGAGCTCAGGACCTTTTGTACCAGAGCCTGGCCGAGTGGTCGATCCAGGCGGCGGTGGTGGTGGAGCCTTACCTCGTCCCCGCCAGGGACAACTGGGTTGGTGACCGGGAGGGCACGGTGGCGATCGTCGCGCAGACGGCCGCCGGCTCCCCGCCCTTCGACAAATCAGCGAAGGGCCATGGATGCGTCGCGGTCACCCTTATGGGCGTGACGATCGTCGGCGTGTACTTCTCGCCGAACCGGAGCCTGGCCGCATTCGAGCAATTCCTGCTCGAGGTCGGTGCTCTGGTCGGCCAGAGTCACCCAATCCCGGTCCTGGTCGCCGGGGACTTCAACGCCAAGTCGACGGCTTGGGGTTCCCCGGTCACCGATGCGCGGGGCGAGGTACTGGAGGAGTGGGCTGCCACGTCGGGCTTAGTTCTGCTAAACCGGGGGTCGGTAGACACGTGCGTGCGGCACAACGGGGGTTCAATCGTGGACCTAACGTTCGCGACCCCGTGTCTTGCGCGCCGTGTCCGAAACTGGAGGGTGCTCGGGGAGGCGGAGACGCTCTCGGACCACCGGTATATCCGGTACGAAGTCGCCGCCAACCCTGGAGCCCCCCAGAGCCGGCCCCCGCGTGGGGACGGACCGCGCTGGGCCCTCAAGACCATGGACGGTGACGTCATCATCGAGGCGTCCATCGTCCAGGCTTGGCTACCGGCGCCGGAGGGCCCGGCGGCCGACGTGGACGGGCGAGCGGAGCGGTTGAGCGAGTCGATGGCGCAGGTGTGCGACGCCGGTATGTCGCGCGCCAGACCGCTCCCGCCCCGCAGATGGGTGTACTGGTGGTCGGCGGACCTGCGCCGGCTTCGCGAAGCGTGCGTAGCGGCCAGACGCCAGTACACCCATTACAGAAGGCGGCGAAGGCGGGTGGACGCCGAGGAAAGCCGCCTCTACGCCGCGTACAGGGAGAGATGCATCTCTCTGCAGATCGCCATACGGGAGGCAAAGGCCGAGTCGTGGGGAGAGTGGTTGGAGACCCTGAATAGGGATCCCTGGGGGCGCCCGTACAAGACGGTGCGTGGCCAGCTGCGCCCCTGGGCCCCTCCGCTGACCCAGAGTCTCCAACCAGAGGTGGTGGATAATATTGTCGCCACTCTCTTCCCAGAGAGGGCCGACTCGGCGCCGCCGCCCGTGGCGGCTGTATCGTCGGAGAGCTCGAGCGCCCCGGTGCTCGAGGTGTCTCGGGCGGAGCTGGAGGCTGCGGTGGAGCGGCTCCGCGCCAAGAGCACAGCACCGGGCCCCGACGGGGTACCCGGTAGGGTGTGGGCGCTAGCCCTGGAGGCCCTCGGGCCCAGGGTCGTCGAGCTCTTCGACGCCTGTATGCGGCGTGGCCGCTTTCCGAGGAAGTGGAAGGTCGGCAGGCTCGTGCTGCTGCGCAAGGAGGGTCGCCCGGCGGACTCGCCGTCGGCATACCGGCCCATAGTGTTGCTCGACGAGGTGAGCAAGCTCTTCGAGCGGATTATTTCCGCGCGCCTCGTCGAGCACCTCGAACGGGTCGGGCCGGGGCTGAGCGACCGGCAATTCGGTTTCCGCCGGGGCCGGTCGACGGTCGACGCCATCGCGCGGGTGAGGGACCTCTCGGAGGAGGCAGTGTCCCGGGGAAAGGTTGTTCTGGCGGTGTCCCTGGACATCGCCAACGCCTTCAACACCCTCCCCTGGGGCTGTGTTCGGGCGGCGCTGGGATACCATGGCGTGCCCGAATACCTGCGTCGTCTCCTCACCGACTACTTCTCCAAGAGGGAAGTGGTGTACCCGACGCGTGACGGGTGGGGCCGCCGGGTCATGACGTGTGGTGTTCCACAGGGTTCGGTTCTTGGGCCGTTGCTGTGGAACATCGGCTACGACTGGGTGCTGCGGGGCGCTAATCTGCGGGGGGTCGACGTAACTTGTTACGCCGACGACACCCTCGTCACGTCCTGCGGCGCCACGTACCGGGAGGCGGCCCTATTGGCGACGGCCGGAGTGGCCCAAGTGGTGGCCCGAATCCGCCGGCTGGGGCTGGAGGTGGCACTGGAGAAGTCGGAGGCCGTGTGTTTCCACGGAGCCCGACGCGCCCCTCCCGCAGGATCCCGGCTGGTGGTCGGCGGCGTCTCCATCGCTGTCGAGTCGACGATGCGGTACCTGGGCGTCGTCCTCGACAGTCGATGGAACTTCCGGGAGCACTTCCGACGGTTGGTCCCCAGGTTGTTGCGCGCGGCCGGCGCATTGAGCTGGCTGCTGCCGAACCTGGGCGGACCGTCGGTCGCATGCCGGCGGCTGTACGCCGGGGTGGTGCGGTCGATGGCCCTCTACGGGGCCCCGATCTGGGCGGACACCCTGATCGCCCAGAACAGGACCCTCCTGCGCCAAGCGCAACGGGTCATGGCGATCAGGGTGGTGAGAGGATATCGCACCATCTCGTGCGAGGCGGCATGCGTCCTGGCCGGGACCCCACCGTGGGACCTGGACGCGGAGGTGCTCTCGGCAGCGTACTGGCGCCGCAGCGCAGCAGCACGAGCCCATGAGGTGGAGCCAGAGCCGGAGGAGGCCGGGCGGCAGGGGCGACTCGACCGCCAGGTCCTCCTCCGGAAATGGAAGGAAAGGCTGGCGGAGCCGACCGCCGGCAGAAGAACGGTGGAGGCGATTCGGCCCGTCCTGGAAAGGTGGGTCGATCGCCGACACGGGGCCCTCACCTTCCGCGCTGTGCAGGTCCTGACGGGGCACGGTTGCTTCGGCAGGTACCTGTGCAGCGTGGCGGGTCGAGAGCCGACCAGCGTGTGCCACGCTTGTGGGTGTCCGGAGGACACAGCGGAGCACACGCTGGCGGAGTGCCCGGAGTGGGCGGAGCCGCGGGCGAGCCTCGCGGCGGTTATTGGGGACGACCTGTCGCTGCCGGGCGTCGTGAGAGCCATGGTCGGCAGCGACAGAGCGTGGAAGGCGGCGCTCCGGTTCTGTGAGTGCGTCATGGCGCAAAAAGAGGCGGCGGAGCGGGCGAGGGAGGACGACCCTCTCTGTAACCCAATTCGCCGGAAAAGAGTTGGGCGGAGGCGCCTGGCGCACGAGCGCCGTCTTCCCCCATAACCGGGGTCTCCGGGCGGTGGAACCGGGGGGTACCATCGCCCAGTTGGAGGAGACCCCCGAGGCGGCTGGCGTGTCCTGTGTTCCGGCACGCCAGTTTGAATGGTGAGTGGCGCCACAGCTGGGCGCCCCACAAGATGGGCCCGAGTCCCGGGCAACCGTCGGCGGAGCAGCGGAAGTGTGCGAATGCGTCCCCGCAGCTCCGCCGGAAGACGGTGAGGAGGAACACCGCTGGTTTTTTAGCCGGTACGAGTCCGGCATAACCCGACAGCGCCCCCCCGCGCCTGTCGGGTATCCATGAGGATTTTCCAGCGTCAACAAAAAAAAAAAAAAAAAAGGAATCTTTTAAGATCCTTCGGGCCAATAGGTTGCATTGATTCGATTATAATTATGATACAACAGTTATAGTTTATTATATCCATGACAACAAACTAGATGACATAAGGGGACTGTCAAATGAATTAGAAAATTATTATAATCAGCCAGGAGTAATAGTGTTCTGTGATTATAATACATTACAAACTACATGGTGTTTGGGGACTGTCAAATGAATTTGAAACTTAAAAGATCGACATTACATACGCAATCGACTTTAATACGCCTACATAGAGTCCATATTACTGTGAGTTTACTATAATTTAAATACAAATTAATTTTGTTTAAAATCTCTTATTTCCTAGTATTATCATTGACTAAAGTTAGTATGTGTAATTTAATAAGATAACATAATCAAATAAAGGTATTTTTATCAAGACACAAAAATGTTAAAGTCAGTACATTTCTCCATACTGAATGGGCATTCTCCTTTTAGATTAAGTATTGAAATTAAGTTATGAATATAGGTATCATTCATTCATTTGTGCAATTTTTTCCGATAAAAGTATTTAAAATTAATATTATGAAGCATAAGCTTATAGAAATAGCCGGCATATGAGCTGATAATCCACCTGGTATCCGATTCACATGGTAAGTGGCTGTTCTAAAGAAATATTTCATAGCTTGCAATCATTAATCGTAAATTATTTTCGTCGACGCTCGATAGACTTAGGTTCCGAAAGTAAATCTTTGTATTGAACCATATAATTTTCTTGCTATTATAATTATGTACCTTCTTCAATTTACAATTAGAATTACATATATTTCTTTAGTAAGATGGAAATTTTAACAAACCTATCCAAAATTTAGCCAAATTTTTCTTCATCGCTCTAATGCTTCAAGGTTTTTTCAGATACTTGCCTACATGGCTTTAAATATCTAATGCCTTGAAAAGACTTTGCCCCATTCTTACCAAAATATAGTAGCAGGTGTGCTAAAGCAATATACCTAGCTACCTACGTAAGAAATTTCTTACGAGAAACGAAACGCTAGAATACCCCTACCATTTGGTTCTGCTCTTATTCATTTACTTATTATGTTTTACGTATGGTTGCAGTTATAGCAAAAATCACACGAAACATTAGCGTAGGTATTATTGTTATAAAATGTGGTATCAAGTTCAACTACAAAAATCTTTATAATTAATATGTAACAACTTTTTTTGAAGCTTGAGCAAACTTAGAATAATTGCTTTCAAATTGACAAATGAAAAGTATGAATTGGGAAAATATTTATCCAAGTCACACATACTATTATTAATTCGCAAAGAATTACAATACAAAAAAGAAGATCAAACAAAAAAAAAGAAATTACTGCGAGAAGCCACGATAAAAACCCATATCAACAATAAACATGATTTTGCAGTATACCTCGATCGCTTTAAATGCACTTCGAGAGAGGAATAGACACTTAGTAAGGGAATACGGTCGACTGAGCACTTGAAACTTAATGTTTGAAAGCTTCTGAGGTGTTTATTTTCCTTTCTGTCTCGGAAGCGGTTGAGTTGTGGTTTGTACCACTCTGGAGAAGGTTATGCTCTAAACTCTCTCGTAACTTAGGACTGAGTCGACAAATTTAATCTTGATATTGCAGAGTAATTTGGTTTATTTTCTTTGTATTGGTTTGGCAAATGGCTAAGTGAGCACTGACGTTGTCGTTGTTTTCTTAAATCCAAATTGTTTACTTAATGGCTGGCTTTAAGTATTACTGAGTACGGTTCTCTTCTCTTAAGGAAGCCTAGAGGATAGTCCATCACGTTGTTCCATTGCGGATTGGTGGAGGGGTTAGTGGCAAACTCAAGTATCGGTAGTTTTCATGCCGCCCGAGGGCCTTCGACATGGCTTAACAACTGTTATCTTATGATAACAACCGGGAACGATGTTTTTACGTGCTCTTCGAAGCACGGAAGCGGTCAAGAAATTTTTGCCATTAGCGGTCACCCATTCAACTACCGACCGCGTCCGCTGTTGCTTAAAATCGACGCAAGCCGCCGGGCTATAAGCGTTTATGTAATTTTAGCACTAGATTCTTCCATCTGTCTTTTGAGCGCTACTACGAGTATGCATATTTGTGAAGACATGGAAAATAGAGATTATTTCAAAAGGATATCAGTAATTAAGTAGCCGTAAATTCACCAATGATTTTCACCGTTACAATATAATAAACCAAAACGGCAACTTTGATCTTCTATTTCAACCATACTATTATATGTACGTCATACTATTACGTGGGTGTATCTTTTTTCTTATTTTCAAAAAACCTTAACATATAAGTGTTTATTATTTTATTTTCCCGAATGTTACTGAAGTATGTAAAAGACCGAGATCAAATATAAGAGTGAAGTTTATAAACTTTCAACACGGAAAGTCCGAAATAATCTTCATTAAGAATTCCACGCGGGTCAAACTGATGTAGGTGATTACAAGTTTTTAGGACAAATAGTTTAGAAATTACATCGTGGGACATATTGTTAACGACTTTAGTCGGACTTTCTGGGGAAAGCGTATTATAGTGTTTAAAGTCCGTGGGCGCCATTTTCCAGAATTAAATGTACTACTCACTCAACCCACAATGTAAGTTTTTTTCAAGGTTATCAAAGTTACCTTATGTATAATGCGTAAGCGTAGTTACGTGGATAATGGAAAGTAAGTGGCAATAAACAGTACTTAAACGGACTCCTAAAATGAGTACTAATTTTTAGGGTTTCACAATAATAATAATAATAATCGAGGATTGTATCCACCGTATGTCCCACGCACTTTATTAATGTTCTCAAAGGGGACTCTGCGTGTTGGACCTGTGTCCCCACGCAAGCCTACCAAAGTACCGGGTCCACCTACCACTAGGACCCGAGAAAATTAAGAGATAATAATAATTATACATATTTACTCAAAACATACCTACATTTCCGAAGGTTGACTGGGAGAGAATGCTTTTAGAATTAAGTCCGCCTTTGCTATTGTACGTATGTATGGTGCAAAAAGTTAAATAAATGAATAAATAAATTACCAACAGTAAGAGAAGAACATAATTAGAAGAACAGAATCCTTCACAAAACCGTGTGCAATCTGCGATTCATTGGTGCTGTGAAAAAACCAAGCTTTTAAGTCAACGCAAAAGATACAGTCGTATATGAGATATTATTTTATCTCTTACGTTCTTTCATGAGATATTATATTATCTTTCCGTAAAGTCTGCCTCATTAGCTACCACTTGAGCTAGCTACGGCTTGAATCAGCCGCCAAACGCCTCGACGAGATCCGGCTTAAAGCTTGAGAGGCAGTTCTTCCTTTAGTTCTGTCTGCGAAATCGATGTATGAGGACGACAGTTTTGTTTGTTACTCAATTCAGTTTTATTGTGAGAGTATCATTATCTGTCTAGGTTGCCTACTTTTCTTTTGGTTAAGTGACTACCAACTTAGCTAACATCTTCTACACCTCATTCTATATTCATATATAACTTTATTATTTGCTCAGAACAATGATAATATAAACAGATGTAATATAAACAAATAAATAGTCTTATAAAGGTTACTGCTTCTTAAGATCAAATGGATGATAAAAAGAATTAAAATTCCTGTTAATCCTTCCTTTCAAACCCTGTAATGTTTCCGCATTTCGAACAATTAATCTGTCAGATTTTTAATATTTACCCTGCTCAGAATTATTCCACAAAGCTTTCCTTTGAAATGGGTTTTGAAAAATGATCTTTGTTGTTTTTTTTGGCTTGGCGTAAACTCATAACTGCACATAGCAAAGTTTATGGGTAAGACTCTGACTTTGCTGAGACAATAGTCAATATTACACTACTATTGTAAAAATAGTCAATATTACATACTTTCTGATTCTTAATTTTATTAAAATTTGACATGTCCTTCACATTTATCCGGCAAACTATAGTTGTGTCGGATCCGCTAAATCTCTCTATGTTCTAAACTAGGGCATTATTATTACAAAGTGTTCAGTTATTCGAGAATTGACTGACCACCAATTAAACAGCTCGAGCTGCGCCGGCATGCGGTTATCGTGCATGTGGTCTGAAATTCAACTATAACCATTATTACACAGTTAGGGGGTGTTGAAACCGGCAAACTTGTATTGTGTAAGTCTGATAGTAATACGATTTTGGATATTCGGGATCGGAACTTTTATATTTATAGCGGTCGCCTACGTTTCACGTACCAATAGTAACATAAACAAAAATAATTTGTATTAAATAACGTAGTAGATTATGAATACATATTTACTCAACACATACATACATTACCAGCAGTAAGTAAGGAACACTGAAAAAATATACTATATTTAATTATATGACTGTAGTTTTAATAAATATGCATATCCATACCAAATTACAAATTATAGCTATCACTAAGCAGCACTATGGGTCTCGGTGCTATAATGAAACTTTTTAAGTAGTAGCAATGTAAGTAAAAAAATTTCACTGATTTTTTTTATATATGTTTTAAAATATTTTTTTGGGACGCAATTATATGAGAGAAATTATTTATTTTTAAATTAAAATCTTTAAATGGGGTTAAATGCGCCCACAGAAGAAAACTTACATCCTTGTACCATCCATCCATCCATCAGCCCTTGTAGGTCCACTGCTGGACATAGGCCTCCCCTAACTTGCGCCACTCTGACCGGTCCTGAGCCTTCTGAATCCAACGGATGCCCGCTGTCTTCTTCAGGTCGTCAGTCCACCTGGTCGGGGGGCGTCGTATGCATCCTTGTACACTACTAAATAAACCAATTACGCTTTGTTTCAACTATTATTGCAAACACACCTTAAAATAAAAAAGTCAGGTCCTCAAATTTTATGAAGTTGTATTAAAAGTGTCACAATACTTAAGCAAAATCCTATAAAAAGTAAGGCGAGTGGAAACGAGGTATACAGAATTAATTTCGTAGAAGCCGGAATGAAATTCGCTTTTATTTGCTGGAGCACGTGCCTCAGCGTAGTGTTACTAAAAGCGAACAGTTTAAACTAAAACGTCATTTATGAGTGAGTTTTTATGCAATTGAAATTTTCGTAGCATTCGTTCTGCATCTTAAATTTTTACGGTATACCTCGTGGATAGTAACGTGTATTGTATAGTGTATAATCTAGGATACAATCATGTGCATTTTATTTAAATATAGTTTGAACATCCTATTAATATTATAAACTAGCTTTTGCCCGCGTCTTTGTCTCGCGCCCGTGGTAGAGTGGTTTCGAAACGAAAAAATTAACTAATTTAGATTTATATGCCCGTGATTACGAGCGTGTGGGTATCGATTTTTTACAAATCCCGTGGGAACCCTGAACTTTTCGGGGATAAAAGTAGCCCATGTGTTAATCCAGGGCATAAAAGACTATCTCTATTCCAAATATCAGTAAAATCGGTTGAGTAGTTGTGGCGTGATTAAGAAACAAACATCCAAACATCCAAACATAATAGGATGTATAAATTATTGAGGATGGAAGTATGGAAGCAACAATAAAACGTTACCCAGTTATCAAGGTCTGTAACTGAACAATTAAACCAGATGTGTAATAGAGTACTAAACACTGATAAATTCATTAAATACCTCACTGGATTTCACAGAAATCGAAATTACAGATAATAGAGCGATGAATCTACCGCAACCAGAGCGTTAACCATGGAACTATTTAATAGGTGTTCCAGTGACGGCGTACATTTTATGAGACCTAAATGTAGTTAATAGATAGTAAATTCAATATTATTAAGTTAGTATTAGTATTATGTAACTATCTATAACATTTATGAGTGTATAAGCCGCGCCATTAAACAAACGAATTTAAAATTGCGGAAATTATCATTCCCCTCACTCGCACGTTATTCCTGTCTTTAGCGTGCGAGTGAGGGCAATGATAATTTCCGCCATTTTAGATTTTCTTTAATGGCGCGGCTTGTATATGTATATGTAGGTATTTTAAGATAAGCGTGGCACCTGACTCCCTCCCTCCGTGCTACAGCGTTCTACATGTACACTAATTACATTACAATAATTATAAGCATATACCAACGTAGATAACAGCCAAAAACGTGTTTCGCCCCGAAACGTAGCATTCATTCTTTGGTATCACGATTTCATCCTATCAGTGCATTGTGGAGCACGTATCTCTCTAACAGAGGGCGCCGAGTTTAAAACTCCAGTGAAGATTGGTGGATGGGTAAGTCAGTGCCGGCGTTAAAGCCACTGACGCCCTAAGCAAGAATATTGTGGCGCCCACATAAGAAAATCAAATTTGAGCTATGATATTTTTGCTCGAAAAATTTTGTTTTCCTTTTTTTTGTTCCTCAATCCAAATGTGGCACCCTATAAAGGCGCCCTAGGCCATCACCTAACCTTGCCCCCCCCCCCTAACGCCGGCTCTGGGGTTAATGATCATTGTGGCCAACCCTAGTGTCGGAAGTTTTTATGCTGCACAAAGGCCTCCGACATGGCCTAACTTAACTAATCTTGCAATAACAACCGGGATCGACTGCCTACGTACCCTCCGTAGCACGGAAGTGCTCAAGAGAATTTGGTCACTAGCGGTCACCCATCCAACTACCGACCGCTCCAGGTGTTGCTAAACTATGTCGATCATTTATGACGAGTATAATCCTAAGTATTCCTATATAGCTTAAATATGTGTGTCCTGCCGAACATAGCATTCGGAATCAACAGTTTTATGTACCCTCTGAGTCCCGTTTTCCGAGTTCCCATTTAATAATCATGTGTATGAATTTCTTCGCGTCACTACAATTTGACCCTTAATAATTTAGATCTTTGTACTGGAAAATTGTAATAAAAGCCATCCCTTTAGCATCGGAAAGGTTAAGTAATCTTGCAATATCCCTTTCACAATTCTAAGCACAAAGCGGGAAAACAGTCCCCAGGAGTCCCGACTTTAAACGCTTTTTTTCTTTACATATTATGAAAGGTAACGACTTATCTGCCCTTTTTGTAAAACAGGGTTGTGGATGCCTTTTCAGGCTTCTTGATACGGATATAGATATATTTATAGTATTTTGATAATTATGACGAATATAAAGAACTCCTTATGACAAATGTATGTAATACGCTTCTCTTTTACACAGTAATTGTTACGATAAAACCAATACTAGCTTCACTAGGATACTACTCGAAAAAGTCAGAAACTGGATGGTCTGAAGTCCTGTAATCTCTAACAGGAGGGATGGAGGATTATTACCACTTCCATATTCCATCCATCCATGCAAATACGTAGATTTTTGTTTTTGAAATTGTATTTATAAACTATTCTCAATGAATTCATGGTTCATGAGACCTTAGTAAAAGTCGTTTTATAATAGTCATAAAAAGTAAAAAATAAAGTTAGGTACTATACCCCATTTTTGTAGACGAGTCCTATACCTAAACAATTTAACAGAATGTATTCATTGTAATTAGTAATTTGAAAATAAAAATGACACAAAATGAATTTTTAAAGAAATGATTAAAATAATTTAAAGATAAATAAATCATTTGATGCCAAAACTAATTTCCGTTTACTGTTCATTTTTTAACTAACTAAAATTTATTCTTATAAAAGATTTTTTGCCAAATAAGACTTGTTTAAACATATAGAGTAGGTATACACCTATTGAGTTTCATTATATACATCACTGATACAAAACGCCCTTTCCTAAGCTTTTGTTCTTTAAATGCGCGCGTCCGAAAAGGTAAATTGTTTTGAAGGCAATTCGGCGTCCATTGTGGTATTTTTTGTAAACATATTTTCAAAACATGCTCAAAGCGCGTGTACTAAAAACAAAGCTTTATCTTCCCCCTGTCTTATTTATTTCAGACTTTATAATACTCATTCCAAGTTCAGTTTATAAAAGCTTATAACTTGAGATTACAGTGGAGTGAACTCGAGAAGTTTTTAGTTTTTGAAACGTGATACTTTGTTTTACAAAGTGTTTGTATTTGACGTCTTTTGTTTAGATAATCAAAAGTTTCTTACTGTAGGTACTAAGTACCCAATAAGCTGTAAGGAAATTGTTGTTCAAAGTATGAACTTTTGCAAGTGAAAGTCCTTTATTATGTTTTATCGTTTGATACGAATTTATTTAGCGCATCAAACACTTTGAGATGAATTTGGAGCAACTTTTTTATGAAACGAGTATCGATATTGCTTTTTATTGATATTTTAATCGATGTTGCATTGCAATATTCTACAAGATAAGTGAGATAAAATATGCTACGACTACCTACATTAAATTCTATAGATTTTTATTCTACCATACTTCTTTCTTGTTCGAGTTGGGCGTAAACATAGATCAAAGATCTTTAATATTGTAGGCATGTAAAGCAAACTAAACACAAAACTTTTCAAATATGTTTACATCCTAACAAATAATCGGCAACTATTACACGGATAAAAAAAGTTCTCAAATTGAGTCAGATGTGATTGTGACGTCCAAGATTTGAATCACTCTGATGATACAACAAAAGTATTGACTATCAACGAATTAGCAGCATTCAGCAAAGTAGTAGTGATTAGTATTTTCTTCGTATTATTAACATAATTCCTAAAAGTCTAACTTCTATTTAAGCAATCAGAACCGTTGCCTATAAAACAATCCATTAATCATCCTTATCAACCTGGCAGTAACTAAATCAAATTAGTCATAGAAAAATTCATAACTTTTTGCTACATACTGCACGCGGTGTTTCGTTTCGGGAAATTTTAATTTGTTATTTGATTCTAAACAGTTTATCTACAACCTACTCAGTCTTCAGAATATATGTAATATTTTTAGCCTACTTTTATTCCGTCTGGGGATTTGCCCGTGCAATAAAGGTTTCACAAACATATAAATTTTGGCTTCTGTGATAATAGTTCAGTGTTTGATTATACGTATTTATGTGTTATTTTAGAGGTGTAACTTACAATGAACGTGACCTGAATGAGTGAATAACTAAGTACCTTATTTTGATTTTGGGGGAGGTAACTTAAATATGCACTTTTATTATGTGCATCATATTAATACAATTGCTAGTTACATATAAAGTTAAAGTCCACCCAGGTGGACTAAACAGGTGGACCACGACCAACGCCTGATAATGAAAATATGTTTAGCAAAATTTTTCATTCATAATTAGTAATTTAAAATTAAATTCCTAATTTTTTATAAGTACTTCTCTTTTTATTTTCTACCGAGTTAAAAAAATATAATAAAAATAATAATGAGTCGTCTCGTCATATATTAACAACTTTGAATATTTATATCAAGTCTCCAGTTTTTCCAATAACTGATTTCCAATATACTCTTTTAGGTAATTATTTCTATAATTCGGCGGCTTCTGCCAGTCACACCGATTCGGCCCGTCACGAAGATTAATGCCCCTCGCCTAATTAGAAAAGTTTTCTACAGCCACTTAACGACCTCGCCACTAGGAATGACAGAGGCACGGTGACTTGTCTATTTCGAGTAACTTGTAAGTTTTAATCTCGAACGGTCTACGGCGGCAAATACCAAGAGAGTAAAGGATGGAAGGCAGAAATCTTTGGGTTAGGATAAAATTCGTTTTGATACTGAAAATTAATACTCAATGTAACTTATTGTTATGTAGACACAGGCAGTTCTAAATTTAAGTGTGGCATAGTGCAGGAGTTTGACGTCTGTCAGCGATTTTTTTATAGTTATACCAATAATTACAGAAAATCCGGGCAAGTGCGTGTCAGGCCACGCGCAATGTAGCTTTCCCAAGTAGGTAGTAGTTTATCGACTATTTATCATTAACTACTTACGTTAACATAGTCCTAACAGTTTTCTTTGTAAATTCATCATAGAAACTATTAGTGAGAGTTTTTTCACTTGTCCAACTGCAACTGTTTAGCCGGCGTTGCACTTGACTCGAACCAAAATTGGCACTATAAAGCCAAATATTTTGAAAACGAAACCCTAAATCCAAAATGGTCTTAGGAGATCCATAATATTTTTGAAAGAGCTTTTCAAGTACGTATATATCCCACACTACGACGTACGCAATGAAAAATATTTCATCCTCACGTTACCTGTGGTAAGGGAGGTACCCTGAAAAAAACATTTTTCAACATTTTGTTCCACGATTTTGGAGTTTCATTAAATAACTATGTATTATTAGGTATATTCATGCCAAATTATAACTTTCTGGCTATAGGGGTCTCGGTGCTACGCCTCGGACAGATGGATGGACGGAAATGACGAAACTATAAGGGTTCCGATTTTACTTCTGAACCCTAAAAATATTTGTACTTCTTGTATGTTCCTCCGGGAAAAAGTAAGCAAAGTAAGATAGAAAATTAGTTTAAAGAATTGACCGTAACTTAGTGAGCAATTTTATAATACGGCACAACTGATCCATTATGTATGTATTCTACATTAAAGATTTACAACATTCTTTAAAGTTACTTTGTTTTTCATAAAAATCTGTGCAGTAAAACTGATAGCATCTTATTTTTGTTTTTGTTATTTTATGTACCTACTCGAATATTTTCTGTTTTGTTACCCACACTTCTTACTTTGTCCATTCTTGGTGAAAGCTGTGTTTGCCTGTCATTGGTTTCGCATGTAGCATATGACATTTTGTATTGTACCTACAGTGACCATTGTTATTCATGTTGAAATTGTTGGTGAACCTTAATAAATAAATAAATATATAAATGAATAAATAACTTAATTAACTTAGTTCCTGTACAGCTTATATAATCGTTTATTCAGCGCAGCGTTTATATAAACGGTTATACCAGTACGAGCGTTTACGGAACCGTTTATTTTCAGTACGTTTACGTAATATTCATACAGCGGTGTTGTTTATTATGTATTTAAAATAATGCGTACTGGGAACATGAATATAAATAACCGGTCTAGTAAACGGAAAGCTTAGGGGAAATATTTAACGCTTTGCCTTGAAATATTTTCTTAGTATATTTCAGAGTAGATTTATTACAAAGATGAGACGTCTTCTCTTCTATTTCGTATCTTTCATAACAAATTACTTGTGACTGGAGCCTTAAATCTAGTGAGTTCAATAACCCTAAGAGGCTTCCATTGTTGAATCCAAGCCAACTTCCCAGACTTTTCGTACTTTATAAAATAAACAATCCCTTTACAAAATCAAATAGAAATGGTTCTTCTTACGAGGTCATTGGATGTCATAATTATATACAGTCATCATTTACGATTCTTATTCGTAGTGGTATGTAGAGAACCGGGTAGAGAATTCAAAATCAAAATCGTTTGGTACTTTTAATTTAAGTGTAGCGCGGTCAAACATACAAACAGGCAAAAATTATGTTCTATATCTTTTCTATTATATTCTATTGCTCACCCATTATATTGTGTTGCTTCTTTTTAAATTTCATATGCTTGGAGTGGAGATACATCGACTAAAAGTTTAAACAACTAAATGAAATAAACGCAACACCATTTATTAATTCTGAAACCAAACCATTCTTTCAAATTTCAAACATATGTGGGTTACATGCATTTGTAAGCAAACGATCATAATTTTTTACGACGTATTTAATTTTAAGTATAAAGTTGGGGATTTCCGCTATAATTCTCTCGAGTTGCAGGTGTTCATAGCATTGTGAAGACTGAAGCTGGTACTAACAATCATTGTTCGCGGAGAACATTCCCGTCTATTCCGAGTTACATTGTACATTGTACCCAGAGTTATTTATAATGTAAATAGTTTTAATTATTATGCTCTTTAACTACGTTGCTTCTACTGTTTGTTTATGTTGATAACTCAGTAATATTATTTTCTAGTACATAACTTACAGGTTAATGCAGATGTAGTTTTTTAAACCGATTCCAAAAAGGAGGAGGTTCTCAATTTGACTGTATTTTTTATGTTTGTTACCTCAGAAATTTTGACTGGGTGAACCGATTTTGTTGATTCCTTTTTTATTCAAAAGCTGGTGCTTGTCATGTGGTTTCACTTTTTGAGCGAGATCTGACGAGTAGTTTTTGAGTTATGGCTAATTTTGAAGTCGGTTATTTTTTTTGTCAAGAATTATTACCTAAATGCAATGCAAATTGATGCATTCATTACCATTTACCGTCTACATAGCTGAGACAAAGGGGGTTGACAGACAGACAGATGGACAACAAAGTCCCTTAGGTATAACATCCTGGGTTCCGATTTTACCATTTAAAGTACGGAACCTTAAAAGTGGTAATTGTGAGATATATGTAAGATATCATACAATCATGCTGTCATAGTTTGTATAAGACACAATTCAGCCATTATTTTAAGTTACTTAATAATTGAAGTTGAATTATTCACGCAGCACACGCTGCTGCAGCTTCCAGTAATTTTATTTCCTAAATTAAACAATTATTTCAGCCAAATTATATGATACAAAACAGTTATATACGTAAATTATACAACCTCACCTCATAAACCAGTTCATCTATGTGTGAATAATGTATAAAAATCCGTTGGTAGTTTTTGAGATCTTATGGTGTTTAGGTTTCTAGGTGTGGTCTTATCGGTCCATTAATTTAGGAGCTACGATGCCACAGACAGACAAACAGATACACAGACTTATGAAATTTATAACACCCCTCTTTTTGCGTCGGGGGATAAAGATAAAAATAAGTAAAAGATTGCGATGATATAATGAGTATATGAAATTATAAAATTTCTTGTCTAAATATTTTCAATTGAAGCGTTTAATTAATCGCCACAATTTATAAGGCAGGCTAAAGGGAAACATAAGCAAGAGTCACCCATAATAAGGCTCGATTATGCCCCGTTAAGGGTCAAGGCACACCTGGAGTAAGTAAATTGAATTCTATGAATAAATTTTCCCTCTCAAAATTCTGCGTCACGTATAAGCGAACAGCGGGTCGGTTAACCATAAAAATACAACATTTTCTTGAAAATTTTTCTAATGAAGAGCTCATTTCTACTTGAATGGTATTTTTTGAGCGTGAATTAAAACGATTCGTTTTTACTTTCCACACACGAATCCTAAAGATAACATAAAAATAAAAAATAACGAATCCGTAATTATGAACTGTTGTGTTATAAACTAGCGCTGTACCCGGTTTTTTCCGCATTTTTCGAGATCATAAATATATACTTTCTTTCAGGCCTATAATTTCATGGCCTATAATTTAACCACACTTTTCATGACAATTTGTTCAGTAGTATTTGCGCCAACTTTCACACTTATAATATTAGTAAGAAGGATTTTATAAATAAGATACCTTTAAATATTAATATACATACCGAAACGAAATGTTTTAAAGGGCTTATTTGAATAGGCATAGTGGAATTAAGGAAACTAAAATAATTATACTTCCAAAAGTACTAAATAATTTGAGATAATAATGAAACATAAACTATCTTTTCTTTGTTTACTTCCGCAATCTGAACTATAAACGCAATATTCTTTGTCTTAACAGAAGTAAGCTTTAGGTATAGGAGAGTATGATACTCTCGTGATTCCAAGATTCTGAGAATACCCATAATTATTATCACTATGGTATCTGTCTTTCGCCTATGGCTTGTAACCTTATAGGCTACACGAGGGCAACATTTCATCGGAAACAAGAACTTATTACCACGGGTCCCGTAAATAACTTAATATTATTACATAACCTACATATCAAATATGTGAAATTCGTTGCCGAACCGATGGTAATTTGGGCGTGTTTGTTCAGGTACGGTCAAATTATTTATTTTGTGTACTCAGTTCATTAGTTGAGACTGAATAGCTTCATTTTAAATAGAAATTTCTAAACACAGTGTGGCCAAATGAAATCGCCATGCTGCGATCATAAGTCAATGTTCGCAACTATGTTTTTTTTTGCAATTTTCAGCCAAAAGGTAAATTATGATGAAAAAAACTTAAAGATCATGCAATCATTTATAAAAATTGTCTTATCACTTTTTTCATAAGTTCGTCGTCACCGTTTCTGAGATAGCGATTCAAAAAGTTAAAGTTGTATTCTTCATAATGAGATAACAATCGTTAAGCCATGTCGGAGGCCCTCGGGCGGCATAAAAACTTCTACTACTCGGGTTGGCCTCTAACCCCTCCACCAATCCATACTGGAGCAGCGTGGTGGAGAATGCTCTAGGCCTCCTCAAGGGGAGATACCCGTGCTCAGTAGAGGGCCATTAATGTGTTGAAGCCAAGCCAGCCATTTAGCTATTCGATAAGTAAGCGTTCATAATAATGCTTAAACGAACAATTTATAAGTAAAACAGCAACTGGGTGTAAAAGCAAGCCTGCATTTACGAATAGAACAAGAAAATCTCTAATGATCTTTACGGTGTGTTGCTAAGAGATTCAAGTCACGCGAAATCCATTTATATTTTCGAATGGTGCTCGCTTTGTGTTCGGATTTTGTGCCAAAGCATGATGATTGCTATAATTGCCCTCTATTTTGTAAAATAGGGTCAATAAAAGAAACTTTCGCCGATGGAAAATTTAAACTGCATGGAATTGGTCTGTTCTAGTAAATTGGTTTTAATTTATTTTTGCTGGCAAGATATTTTTACGTGGTGTGAAGATTCGCGTCATACTCGCGTATTTATCTCATTTATCTATGCATTCTTGCCTTTAAACTAATTAAAGGGTTTCCTTACGTATTCAACTGAATTTTTAAATCCTTTTTTATTTAAAAGCAGCGAACAAAGGAGCAAAAAACACTTGATGATATGCTTTCCACTGAAGACATCACCGCAGCTTTGCAAACCGATGCAAAGGGCTTTTTCTGTTCCTCTATTCTCTTTTACTAGGGTTTGTTACTGATGTCCACCTTTTATATAATATTATGTATCAAACTGGGAGTTTCGTCGTGGCCAAACTAAAATGCCAAACAAGTTCGGCCACAAGGAAACTTAATTCCTTATAGCTAAACCGTAGTCATACTGTAATTTATCATCTACCTGTATGAAGGAAAATCTCTTTAGACACTATACTTACCATGGAATAAATGTTTTTATTCCATTTTTCACTTGAAACACAGATTCTGAGTTCTTGTTCGGTTCGCATACATTCATCTTGTTAATTAATTTCCTTCTTGCGAAGTGCAAACAGGCGCCTGCAGTAAACGGCTGCCGCATTTGAATAATACGGTGATTCGTTAATACACGACGGGATCATTAACATACCGAGGAGGTTTCTTGCAACGGGTGTGGGATTAAGCTCTATGGCATAATCAAGTTACGCTGAATGGTGATTCTTGAAACTCACAGATAAAATCACTGACTTGGCAGTGAGACTAGTATTACGGTAAGTTTTATTATAACCTGACTAATATGATTAGATTTGGTTAGATCATGAGGGTAAGTTAATCAATGGTGAGATATAATCATACAGCAAAATAGAATCTGCCCTTATGCAAATCTGTTCTCTTGCAAATAGTCCCATATTGCTTGTTATCTATATAGCGGGAAATCTTACCAATATCATCATCATTATCACAACTGTTCCACTGCAGGGCTCGGGCCTCCTGTCAAAGACCCTTAGATACAGGCCATAATTTGCTAGAGTCAAGTAAGGATTGGAGGAACAATTTGGAGACTCAGATTTGCAGGATTATCTTCACCGAAGCCAGTGAAAACTAACTCTTATCAATGTGGTTAGATTTAATTAAGTTAGGGGAGGTAAAATTAAAATAATTATAATTCCTGTACTATGTGTTAATATAATTTAAATGAAAAAAAAAGAAGGAAAAATAAAGGACTTATTCGTACAGTAAAATTACATTAATTTGAAATATTTTACGTCATAACAGTAGATCAATTTGATGCTTGTCAGACACAATTTTGCGCAAATTAGGACAATTTGATTCATATTTCATTACATAATAACAATGTACTTTATTCTTTGTTGATTTATTGTGCGTGAGTAGAAATCTATTAACAATATTAATATTAATTTTATACAAATTGAAGCAATATTTGTCCGCATAATTTATACAATTATAACATGATTAATATTAAATCGTTTAAATTATAATATTACTGATGAAAAGAAAACAAGGTGATTTAATATCCACGTAAACATAACGACGTTAATAAAATTATAAAGTAAAATAAACATTAGACACTTTTTTCATTCAATGAACATAACAAATTGTAATAATTTGTTAATCTTTTCTTGTTTACTTTTCCCAATTTCCAAGACGAATAATTAAATTAGTAATATTTTACAAGACTTTATTTAACTTGCTATATTCGTTAGTTTGATAGCATGAATTACTTACATGAATTACGTACATAAAATAATTACTGAAGAAACTACTTCCTTCCGTCTTACGGTGTTGAAATTCCACATAATATTTTGATTCCGATGACAAAACATTTTTAACCGACTTCAAAAAGGAGGAGGTTATCAATTCGACTGTATTTTTTATGTTAGCTACCTCAAAACTTTCAACTGGGTGAACCGATTTTGAAGATTCTTTTTTTAATCGAAATCGAATCTAGTGCTTGACATGTAGTCCCACTTAAAGGAGGTGGCCAACATGTACCCCGGAAATGGTTAAAATACTCTTATTTGTATAAGGGTTTTTAGTCCCTTGAAAA
>OZ010696.1:3581277-3628072 GCA_963932265.1 Thymelicus lineola
TTGCGCCACTCTGACCGGTCTTGAGCCTTCTGAATCTAGCGGATGCCCGCTGTCTTCTTTAGTTGGTCGGTCATCTTGTCGGGGGGCGTCCTGTACTCCGTTTTCCGAGACGCGGGCGCCACTCGAGGACCTTTCTTCCCAACGGTTATCGGTCCTTCGCACTATGTGGCCAGCCCATTGCCACTTCAGCCGGCTAATTCTTTGAGCTATGTCGGTTACCCTTATTCGTCTACGGATCTCCTCGTTTCTGATGCGATCACGTAGAGAAATACCGAGCATAGCCTCTCCCATAACCCGCTGTGCTACTCTGA
Organism: Thymelicus lineola; assembly: GCA_963932265.1. Taxonomy (NCBI): domain Eukaryota; kingdom Metazoa; phylum Arthropoda; class Insecta; order Lepidoptera; family Hesperiidae; genus Thymelicus; species Thymelicus lineola. The sequence goes on from OZ010696.1 coordinate 3,581,589, forward strand.
GCTTGTGGATTAAGCCAATAGTGAAGCACCACATCTCGGATCCGTATGTCATCACTGGCAATAGACACTGCTCGAACACCTTCGACTTCAGCCACTGAGATAGTGTTTTGGACGACAAGATATGACGCAATTTCCCGAACGCAGTCCATCCGAGTTGGATTCTACGAGTGACTTCTTTCTCGAAGTTGGACTTACCCATCTGGATCACTTGTCCCAGGTAATTGTATTCGTCTACAGCTTCGAAAGTTAATAGTACAATGTACAAAATGTTTTATATATGTTGTACAAAACAAATTCTCTCAAATTGACGCTGTCATTTAAAGTATTTCCTGGCACGCAACAAAACAAATTAGATTTACCTATGTAAAACATGAATAAAATATACGCAAACAATTTCTAGTTACAATATTGTTTTCCATATTGTAATATTTATTTCTCTTCACAATAACACAATAACTGTGTCCCTTGGGTTATGTAATCCACCCGAAATGACATACGAAAATAAAATATGATCGCAAAATACAATAACACATAGGGCTTACCAAATCCATCTCGATTATCCCCAAATATCGACTTATAACTGTATTTTCGTACACTATTTTCTCATTACGATTGTTATATCTTGTTATATTAATAATATTAATATTCATTATTACAGATTAATATATTATCTTAAGTACCTCATAGTTTATACATTGAACCTTTTTAAATGTTTTTATGCTCTTTAGGCTATTAGAATAATTTATGTAACAAACGCAATATAATGTTTTGTTCCAAGAATTCCCTATTTTACTAATGGATCCACTGGGATAAATAGTACTGCATTAATTTGTAGAAATTGTTTCAAATATTTTTTGTGTACGTTTCATAGAAAATAAAACACATAAATCAGAAGAAAGAGCCTTCAAGACGCAAAAACAGCACCCGTAAAGAGTATAGTCATAACGTCATTTAAAATAATGTTTATTTACCCATACATATTACAATAATATAAAATAAAAATTAAAATAAAATTAATGTTATCTGTAACAGCTGTGAAATCGGCTGAGAAGCGGAGAAAAGGGCACTGAACTGTTTGCTCTTGCCTATTTACATGATTGATACTGAAATTTTGGCTTGAGACCCAGTTCTATCTTTCTTTTCTTCTCTCTTTCCTGGCCGGCAACGCATCAGTGATGCCTTTGGTGTTGCCAATGATATTATATACAAGATATGCCAAGATGGCGCTGAAATTATGTCAGTCGAATTAAAGACAAGTGTAACGATTTTAATTCAGACAGTTGATAGCTGCCTCTGAGTGAGGCCGTCTAGCTGCCTTTTTCACTATTATGGTTTTAGTAGTGCCATCCCTTTTACATAATTTACCAATGTAATAGTGATTGATGTAGTGAAACAAAAGATAAACGTGTGTGTGTTGTAGCTCAGTCGGAACAGATTTTTTGGTTGATTTGTAAGGGCATAACGTATCTATAGTTTAATATCATAGGGTGTTGCAGATGTCCATGGGCAACGAAAGCCACTTAACATCAGGTGGATCATCAGCTCGTTTGCCGGCTATTTCCATAAAAAATTTAATGCTATTAAAATTTGAAGTACACGCAATATGAATTAGCTGCAGCAAAATCCACTAAAAGTAATGTACTCATATTTAACGATAGCCATATTATTCAGTCCAGCTGGAAGACGAAGTACCTATAAATAATTATGAATTGTTGATATACAGGGTTATTGGTCACGATCCCGTGAAGGGATAGACCACTTAAAAAGTGTATAAAAATAAATTCTAAATCACTTTTTTATCGTCTAGATATCTAATATACCATAACAAATAATTATGAAAAGTAAATTTAAATTAATCTAATACTGATTTTAAGAGGCCGTGCCGAAAATTTATTTGACAGAGTTAAGTCATATTCATTGCTAAGCTATGTCTGTGTGCATCGTTCACGCACACCTGGCTGAAGTTCGTGCTTAAACAATTTTGATCCTTTAGTTGATAATAATTTTAGGATGCATAGTATGAACAGTTTAGAAATAAAAGTGTGGAATGTTTTTGTATATTAGTTTAGTATATTTATTACAATCAAAATGAAATTTTTTTAGATAAAAACACACTAGGTACATATTTAGGTTATTCAGTGATTTGCATCACAGATGTCATTTATGTTTGCGATAAACTTAGAGTGTACAGACAAATTTAACATGTTTCATTGGTACCTACCCGAAAATCAAACGAGTCTTGATTTCATAAAAAAATGTTTTTGAAAATGCAATTAAAATTTTAGGCCATAAAATTTTTTTGTGAGCTCTGGGACTAAATATGTTGTCATATTCATAACCTATTAAATTGGCGTATTATATAAACTTAAATTTAAAATTTAAAAAAACCCGGACTCAAAAAAACAAAAAAGTCTGATTAGGTAAAAAGTAAAAAAATCATACAATAAACCTAGACACGCGGCAGCGTGTCAAGCCAAGTTCAAGCAAAGGAACTGGCTTGCCAGCGCCGAGTGTAATATTACATGAACCACTTGGTGCCACTTTTGACCCTTCTATAACTCAAAACCTCTATAACCAAAACCTAAACACATAAAACTACGTGTGTTTAATTACATCCATAAGGACATATAGAAGCCCAAATTTCATGAAGCTAGCTCAAACGGTTATAAAGATATGAAGGTCAAAAAGTCGTAAATTTTAGCACTGACTGACTGACTGACATATAGTACCTAAATCTAACCTACTTCCAGATGACCTAGAAGGATGAAATTTGGAATTCAGCGTGGTAATTGTGTGTAAGCGTAGGAAAAATCAAAAAATAAAAAAGTTGAAAAATAAGTGGTGTCCCCATCACAGAAAAAACTTGTAATATGCGCTAAACAACCGGCCAACGGTGTATCGTCTGCGGCACGTGGCATTGCCTAGTTTTCTTTACAAAAAGTAGTGATATCCCACCAAAAACATAAATGTAAAAAAGGAGAGCCAAGTTCTATACAAAAATTAAGCTTGGCTGTGGGCTTCGCCGCAAAAAGAACGGAGATCTAAATGAGTGCAAAGTTCTGTGCAAAACGAAATATGTATTTATAGGAACAAAATAACATTATGAACAAGTATTAAACTCTTTCTTTGCTTTATTGGATATCTATAACAATTGCTGTTATTTAAAAATGTGAGATCTTAAAGTAGGTTAGATTTGACTTGGCCAGTTTTCATTACACGAGTCATTTTATAAAGTTATTCAACATTTTAATTCTGATAAAAACTGGTATATAAAAATAGTAAATACTTCATACACCTACGATATGCCGATGATTTATAGATATCCTGGCGGGTTCACTGGAGGAACTTGGTACAATGCTCGGAAACTTGAACAGCGCCTTACAACGGGTGGGTCTTAAGATGAACATGGACAAGACGAAAATCATGTCAAATGTCCATGTCACACCCATACCGGTTGTTGTTGACAGCGCTGCTCTCGAAGTTGTAGATGAATACATTTACCTGGGACAATTGATCCAGATGGGTAAGTCCAACTTCGAGAAAGAAGTCACTCGTAGAATCCAACTCGGATGGGCTGCGTTCGGGAAACTGCGTCATATCTTGTCGTCCAAAACACTACCTCAGTGCCTGAAGTCGAAGGTGTTCGAGCAGTGTGTGTTGCCAGCGATAACATACGGATCCGATACGTGGTGCTTCATTATTGGCCTAATCCACAAGCTCAGAGTAGCGCAGCGGGCTATGGAGAAGGCTATGCTTGGTATTTCTCTACGTGATCGAATTAAAAATAAGGAGATCCGTAGACGAACAAAGGTAACCCATATAGCTCTAAGAATTAGCCGGCTGACGTGGCAATGGGCTGGCCACACAGTTCGAAGATAACCGTTGGGGAAGAAAGGTAATCGAATGGCGCCCACGTCTCGGAAAAATGTCGTCTATGTCCAGCAGTGGACCTATCAAGACTGATAGATGGGTTTTTAATATGGAGCCGTCCCCCAACACGACAAAGTTTTATTTAGTTAAATTAAATAATCTATATATAAAAATCAATAGCTGTTCGTTTGTCTTGCTAAAACTTGAGAATAGCTGGACCGATTTGGCTAATTTTGATCTTGAAATATTTGTGAAACTTCAGGGAAGCTGTAAACGGTGAGAAATATGAATAATAAGTAATGAAAAATACTAATAACAAACAAATTGTTCCTAGCTGTGAAACATTTGATATCTTTTGTCAAATTGTCATTTGGTTGTCAGATATTTATAGGTGCGTTCAGAAAGGACCCCGCATTTGTATGGGAATTGGCTCTCGGCTAAGCATATAGGATATATTCATATGAAACTTCGCACAGAGGTAGCTTTCATCATGCTGATCAAAAGTCTCAATAGGCGCAACCCCCCAAAATCAAACCCAGACACCCCCCCCCCCCAATCTCAAAATACACCCCAAACCATATTGGATGAAAATCAATGCATAAGGGATATATTCATATGAAACTTTGCACGGAGGTAGCTTTCATCATGCTGATCAAGTCTCAATGGGCGCTACCCCCCAAAATCAAACCCAAAATCAGCTTGATGAAAGCTACCTCTGTGCAAAATTTCAGCTAATTTAGCCGAGAGCCAATTCCCATAGAGATTTTGCGGGGTCCTTTGTCTGTTTCATAGCTGTAGTATGAGGTCTGATTTCTTTGAAAACTTAACGACCATATTATCTTTCTAACGTAACCATCAGCGACATATCTAACTTTTTTATTTTATAACTGACAGTCGAGAGAGAGGGGGAGGGGATGAGAAGGGAGATGGGGCTCGAGGGAGACCTCGAGAGGGGTGAGTTGTTAGGCAGTACAGAGTTTGCCGGGTCAGCTAGTACATTTGTAATATTCATGTTATTTATGACTTTTTGAAAATTTATTTTATGACTTTTTACATATTCAGACTTGTTGTTCTTTTTTGAGTGGGGGTTTTTTAAATTTTTAATTTAAGTTTTATTTTACGGGTTTTAAACTTAGATTTAGGCAGGACGTATTTTCTTGTTTCAAAATGAAATATAGGTAGTACAAATCGTGTTTTACCCATGGGGTCCATCCATTAATTACGTCACACGTTAGGGGTGTGGGGTGGAAGGGGTGCTACTATGTCGTCACATTTCAAAATCTAATAATATGTATAATGGTTAGTATTAAAACACGAAATTTGAGGTACCTAATAACGAAATACTTAAAAATATTTTCAGCCCTACCTATATGTTGGGATGGATGGGATGCTCACAACAAAAGGATGGATCCCCGCCGTGCGTCGTGACGTTCGATGGAGAAATGGAGATGGGGGAATCAAATCAAACAATTCCTGTGCACACTCTCCGAAATGTGCCCTGTAGAAAACCGAGAGGCTGGTTACTCTACGCCTGTGCTCGAGGCTTTGCAGATTGGTCTCAACCAAATCTGGGTCACCAATGAGCCTCTTCGCACGCCTCTCCATCGAGTCCAAGGCAGAAAGGTGACATTTGGCTGCACCTGCCCAAATGTGCGAACAGTACTCCACAAACGGCCGTACCTGAGCTTTATACACGGTTAAAAGTTGCCTCGGTGTGAAGTACTGCCGCACCTTTGCAAGGACACCAAGTTTCCTTGCAGCAGTCTTAGCCTTGGTCTCAATGAACCACCCAAAGTTGAGTTTCGAGGATATCTCTACCCCTAACAACTGAAGGCAGTTGGTTTCAGGCAGGCAGGATTTCCCCCCTTCCCCGCACTCCGCAATAATCCAAGGGCATATTCCGAAAAGTAGGAGCCAAGGTAAGCGGTCTCCTCTTGGCGGTAAATAGACACGTCTGCGTTTTAGCGGCGTTGAATCTCACAAGATTGGCTTCGCCCCACTCGGACACAGCCCGAAGTGTGAGATTCACACGAGCCACCATGGCCTCTCTTTGAGACTGAATTTCGTCCTGACTGGCCCTGAGACTTGGTAGGTATCTCTCTACCACTGTGCAATCGTCTGCGTACCCATAAATATCAGACTCAGAGCTTAAACCTTTTATACACGCCCAATCATGCTGTACGTCCCGCCAAGGCAATGCACGATGCACGATGCAAAAGTCATGAATAGGCTTGACGTACGTCGGTAATTATTATTAATTGTTTGCCGGATTTGCACGACCAATTTTCGTCCTGTTTTCCACGCCTTAGGAAATTTTCCCTGCTCGAGACAGGCATTCAGGAGTCCCCTTAGTCGCTACTCCAGGGACTCTGCGGCGTCTAGGGCGGAAACCAGCACTCGACCCGAAACACCATCGGGACCCGGGGCGGTATTTTTGGAGCGCAACCTTGCCACAGCGGCGCCAACTCAACACAACTCCCCTCCCCCTCCCCTGTACAATGCTTCCTATCTCACTGTAGAATTTATGGATGGCCCCTTGTTGATTAACTAAATTCATCCCCTTCCTCGTGACTGCCCCCCCCCTCTCTCAAACAGTCAATTTAGTACTACACAAATCAAACCCTTTCATTTGATACCCCACTCGGGTATGTTCGTTGAATTCAGTAAATTCATCTCCTTCTTAACTATATGAATTACTATAACTACCCCACCCCCCTTCAAACAGCCAATTTTGTAATACATAGAAATAAGATGTTTCGTGGTGTTATTAAAATAAAAAATAATTAATTTAATAATTGGATCAAAATGTGGTAGTCGGCGTACAATTTGTGTAAATTTTTACGTAAAACACGCGAGCATCGCGGGAAAAAATGTAATACGTCCTCACGCGGTGATAGCCTCGGCGGTACTGGTTTAATATATTTAATGCGGTCCATAATATAGTTCAGTTTGCAACTATTATTAACAAACGAAATCATTATTTTTTCATAAAATAAAATTTTGATTCTATAAAAGGATTAACTTAAGATTAATGTGTATTTTTTAAAATTTCCTTAAAATGTTTCTAATTAATAGAAAAAAATACTTACTTCGAACGAAATTACGTTATTTCAAAAAATTTTTCTGCTATATTTGGATAGGAATTTAAAAAACTGGCTAGGCTACTTAATAATAGACCGTATATTCATGTTATTTATATTTTTTAATGTTTGGAATATTTTGTATTTTCGTTGTAAAACGAAGACAAAAATCACTTGCTCGTTACTTTTCGGAAAAGAAGGGTTTTAAATAGTGGTGATTTGCCATTATTATAAATAATATGTTAAATTCGTCTGCGCTATCAGCAAGAACAAGAATTAGACTCTTATAGTTGCAAAAAACAAAGCTTAATCTCTTTATCCTGTTCACACAAACAGTGATTAAAATTGACCGAAATTGTTGATATCTCGGCACGGAGCCTTAAGACAGGCCCTATCAATTATTACTCTGTATATTATGTGAAGAGGTTTTAAATAACGTAAACAAGAATCTTCAACTAAAAGGAAATTGGAAAGGTAACATTTTATGATTTCCCATGATTAACAATGTTCTCTGTGGATGTCGACATTTTCCATTACCTTTAACTAAACTGAAAAATAAATTCCAGCATTGGTTCGGGTACGCCACAAGCATAAAAGCGTGTTATGGTTAAACCAATTAATTTTCAATGTATATTGTGCTAAGCCAGTTTAACATTAAAAGGGTTGGCAAACTCGGTTATGGGTTGACGAAAAACCCTTTCATTACACAAAACATAATCGCCAAACAAATGGAAAACGTAACAGTATGAAATGGTGTTATAATCAAGCATGACGTTATATAAAATGAGATTATTTTTAAATAATACTTCATAAGGTGGGGTCTGGAAAAATTATAAGAATAAAATGTTTACGATGCGACAGCCAAAAATCGACATGATGAAAATGCTACTATGCGGCTATAGGCACACATCATTCGCTAGAGTTGTTTTGGAATGCTAGTGCAGATTGTGAGTGTGAGTGAGAGGTACGTGGTTGGATTGCTAGTGCGTGCCGGGTCGTGGGTACGAGCAAGAGGTACTTATAAGTAAGAGATATGTATAACGTCTTACGTGTATACATAAGTAAATACACTTTTTTTACCTATTAACTGTAAACGTTTTCATAGAAGCCCGACCTTCCCTCGCCCAATATTACAAGACTGACCGCTAATGTTAATTTTTTGAGTGGTTTTCATTGAGTTAGGCTGCTTTTTGGGCCTCGGTTGGCATAAAATATGTCGCAAAGTATTAACATCACGTAGCCCTAGTATGTATACGAGCGTAATTAGTTTTTGAGTTACGCTGCTCAATTCTGCTGAACAATTGCGCCAAAACATCTGTCTTGGTATTTTGTAAGGTTATTCGTTTATCTGTCCATCAGTATGTCTGTCTTTCTGTCTGTCAGTCTGTCCGTCTGTGTGTCTATCTATTTATTCGTGTATTTGTATGTATGTCTGTGTATTTCTCTGTTCCTCTGTCCAACTCTATGTCTATTATTTGTCTGTCTGTATGTCTTTTTCCTTTGTGTAGGTATCTATTTTTACAATATGTTACAGACATTTTAATTAATTATTTTATAGCACAATATGTTTGCACATAAATCTCATGATTTTCGTGACCAAAATAACCTTATTTGCACCTTGCATAGATGTGTAACTGAAGTGTCTTTTATCAGTAAACTAATAGAGAAACTTCAAATCACACTTTTTCGCACCGGCTAAAAAAGAGCTAGGTAATTTACGAACGGAAAAACGTGACGTAAAAGTGCTGGTTTAGGTCACAGAGTGCCACAATTTTATTTATGTACTTAAATGTGTTTATGATATATGTATGTAACATCTACGATAACTAGATCTTGTGAATATATCAATAAAAATTCCTGCAGAATCCAAACATAGGTGTCGGAATTTTATGACACATAAAAGTTTACGCGCTTTCAAAATAGGGGAGAGGTGTAAAAGGTTTTATTGGTGATAAATTTTAATTTACGAGCTCATTCAATATAATATGGCTAGGTTACTGGATGCACTCGAGAGCTATGCATTCTAATCATAGTCGGTATGAAGTTTATAGCGATCCTGACTAAGGTCTGAAGGGAATTGATTTATTTGTGTAAAAGCTGAGTTTAAACTTTAGGGATTCAATCCTACTAGCCACAGACTTGAAAAAAGAACCAGACGTCACCTTATCTTATCGAGAATGATGCCGCCCGCTTACCATGTGTGCGTAATTTTTAGTGCGGTCCGACCAATTCGACGCGGTAATGGCGGCCGATTAATAACAGCATGGTGTCAATGTGTGCGTGTGATACTTGTACGAATAGAGGAGTTGGTATTACTAAGGGTGCTTCATTGAATTTGTTGCTGACAATCCGTCTGGTTCTTTTTTTAAGTCTGTGCTACTAACATTATGAATGTAAAAGTTTGTATGAATGTTTGATACTCTTTCACTGAATTTTCATGAAATTTAGCACACAACTACGATCTGGAATAAGATATAGGGCACCTAATATCCCAGAAAACGTGAGCAAAGCCGCGGGTAGATCATTTCAATATAACCATAGATACATATTTATAGATGTGGCCTAATGTCAAATAGATACTTAGTTATGGAATAGTTTAAAAGACGAAGTAATGAACATAATAGCGTCATTGTCTAACGTATGAAATAAAAACAATCCAACTCTATACGCAACAGTTTCGCTATACTGTCAAATTTTTCATGACGTCAGACGTGTGCCATGTTCGCCATTTTGTGTTTCTCTTTACTACAATGTAAACTGTAACTTATTACTAAGGTACTAAGGTACTAACTACTAAAACCCTCTTTGACAAAGGAATGTCAAAGTCACGTCAAATTGGACATTAGTAGGAACAAAACTGCCATGTTTTGTAACGTAGGTATGCACGTTTTTTTCGTAGGTAGGGCTTCATTAAAATATAACATGTTCCACTAGGAATTTTATTAGAACCAATTAGTTAAGTCCGGTTTATACGTATTAAGTTATTAAGTAAATAACTAAATTTTTAGTAAATAATTTTAGTGCGTGTCTAAACGTAATAATTTAGTACAGCTCTTTAGTTCAGACAATTCTTCACAACCTACTTAACTACTTAAACATTTTACTAACTTAAAAGGGCCTGTCCAAACGTGTTAAGTGATAAGCTCCGCCCACCTAGATAACAGAAAACAGAAAAAATTCTAAATTACTTATTTAGCTGAAGTGGCAATGATCGATAATCGTTGGGGAAGAAAGGTCCTCGAATGGCACCCACGTCTCGGAAAAAGGAGCATAGGACGCCCCCCGACCAGGTGGACTGACGACCTGAAGAAGACAGCGGGCATCCGCTGGATTCAGAAGGCTCAGGACCGGTCAGAGTGGCGCAAGTTAGGGAAGGCCTATGTCCAGCAGTGGACCTCCAAGGGATGGATGGATGGAATGAATTTACTTATTATAAAATTTAGTTAAAATTTAGTTATCTACTTAACTACTTAATACGTGTAAACCGAACATTAGACGAAACGGAGGTTATGTTGAGGATGAGAAAGACGAGCCTCGCTTTGTCCGTGGGTTAAAGAGACAAGCTCTCATACAACTAGATGGTTTGTCTGTTCAATTATAAGCTATTGATAAAAATATTCTAGCGAATAACCCCTAAACGATCTATCGAAAATGATTTCAAGTATATGATAAAAGAGTTTTTTATTGAGCTCCTTTATGAGTCAAGTCGGCAACGACCGACATTGAATGGAGCTTTGACTAAGTCGCAGATAATGAAATAAGTTTAAGTTAGGTTATCGACAAATGTTGAAAACAATTTTACTTTCTTAAATATTGAAGCGTATTAATGGTATTTGTTACAAAGTTTTTATTCAACTAAACTTACTTCGCAAAAAAGCTGGGGTGAAATATTACAATAATACTTTTAACCTTCTATATTTAGTCGCAGTATCTCGTAGCAGTCGTTGACAGGGCGAAGCATATTGCGCGTTCACTCGCACTTAGGCACAATATGCTTCGATATGAGTGCAGCGAGATGATGCGATGCTTCTCTAATTAACGAAATGAATGATGAAATGAAACAGAAGAACACTGTGACGGCTCACAGTGCATACGAGTGCATAGTGTCCGTGGTTTTGCTTCCGAATTCATTTTGCGCCTGGAGACAACCAATAACGATCAAATTATAGGTCGTACAATATGAGTTGAGTTTCAAGGTATACGCTGTAATACAGAAGAGAAATCCTGCATATCTGAACAATATTACTTTTTCCTCGAATGATCATAATAAATTCCTGACGAATTTTGTCAATCATAGGTATCAACTGTTAGCAATTTTGTCTTGGTTGGTATTTGAGGAGATACGCGCCGCCGGCCAAAGTTCACCATTTTCATTGAACCGTAAAGCCCTCTCAACGTAGGTATTGTTAACTGAAAAACAAGCCACCTGATGATAAGAGTGGTCATCATCGCCCATAGAAACCATAGGCGTTACCGATGCGAAGAAAGAAAAGAGAAGAAACAAAGAATTAAAGGACTGTTTGACTATCAGGCTCCAGTTGTGTGGGCTGGGGGTCCCAACTAAATAAAACTGCTGTGTTTGGACTGTATATGCGCTGTATAATGATTGAGATAGTAAATGTACTTACATGAGCCGTGTATGCGTACCATTGCGTCGTATGAATGAGTGACTGGAGTGGGGCTAGAGAGCTCACGGCTTGACCACTAGGGGAACATACCAAAAACCACGTGACCCATTTTTTCCAACTTTTTACCCCCTTCCCCCCTTCGTGACCATCCGTAGTATATGAGAAGACCCCCCTCCCCTCTAGTTTTCACGTGGTAATTCATAAATACGGTTTTTAATATTTTTTTGCAAAAACAGAGTTAAAAAATTATAATTTTGCTTATATTTGACGACTTGTGTAGGGAAATGACAAGTGACAAGAACCTAAACCCCCTCCCCTCCCGTCTGTGACCAATCGTGGTGTTTTGAAGACCCCCCTCCGCTCCTAAATGGGTCACGTGATTTTGGTATGTTCCCTAGAATGGTGTGCGGGATACCACTCATCCGGCGGCGCACCGCGATGTGATGTATGAATGCTTGCGCCACAATAAGATGCAGGAACAGGACATACGTTTATTTAGTAGTTTATTAAACCATCTTAGATCACTTTGCTTGGTAATTGGTATAAGATTTTTCGATGTTTGGGCTTTTCACTCATCTCTGTAAAGTATCAGAGCAGCATGATCAGCATGACATTTATGTATCTCTAAGTAGAAAACATTCAGTGATCCTACAAATAACTAAAGCTATGTTGTTACAATATGTATATACTTGTCCCCTGAATCAACTCCTTATTGCAAGGAATTATATTAATTACAGCATAATTTATATAGGAATTATAAAAAAACGCAGTTTTATAGATTCATAGTATAAACAATATTGTTAATGCTTGAAACAAAGATGAATGATTGCATTCTTTGTCTGGCACGTCTGTATTGTACACTTCACGAGATTTCTTTGGGGAGTTTCTTCCACTAATTTAATGCCGTGAAGCCCGTATTTGTGGTTAAACCCACGGAACACAGAACAGGGTTAAACCTTTGTAATTTGTATTACTGTGTGAAGAACGTCAGGGCCATATTATGTACTTAAAAACGTGCCTCACTCATTCAGTCCCTTGTTCACACATACAAAATATACCTAGGTACATACACTTTGTAGTTTTTCTGTAAGTTAAAAATCGGATTTATTCTGTGCTTTTAGAGTAGGTAGTTTAATAGCATAATTAACCAAACAAAGATTTTGTACCTATGTCATTTTAATAACCTCCTATTCAATACAGTGATCAGGAATGTAACGTCGATCTCCTTTGTAAGCAAACCGATTTATTCGGAAATAGGACGTCAAGTTTGATCCCGCTATGATTGAAGACATCCCCGCAGATTGGTTAGATTGATACCGCAAGTTTATGCGGGAATTTATCTCGATGTTTTTGTACTGTGTGGTATTTTTGTACCAGATACATTTTTGAAATGAAAACTTCTTTAGGTGCGTTGAGTATTTTTGAAATGGATGAATGAAACAGTTCGCGACATGTCAGATTTTAATCGACACCTACCTATGGCTCCATCTCTGAGAAAAGTAGAGATCTATAGTTACTTAATTTGCAGCTCGCATTAATATCAAGATTGTAGTTTGCATATACTTTGAGGCGTTGGCATTAAAAATGTAATGAATAAAAAACACTTTATTTAAAAGTATTTCCCACACAATAAAATATTTCCTGACGATTAAAATAAACATCCTAAGTTATCCCAAAAACTTTCTATAAATCTGGACGGCAAGCTTCGAAACATACCTAAAGACGGAGAATGTAACATTAGATGAACAATTTCGAACAATCATAGGGCTGACATACTTTGTCCTCAAGACTCGTAGCCATTCGTAGGAAGGGTATCGGTGTGAAACCAAAGAAGAAATAATAGTACTTATAATAAGTACAGAAGGCGAATTCCGCAAAATCATTTAAATAAATAGCGACTCTAGCTAAAATGTAATGAATAAAAAACACTTTATTTAAAAGTATTTCCCACACAATAAAATATTTCCTGACGATTAAAATAAATATCCTAAGTTATCCCAAAAACTTTCTATAAATCTGGACGGCAAGCTTCGAAACATACCTAAAGACGGAGAATGTAACATTAGATGAACAATTTCGGACAATCATAGGACTGACATACTTTGTCCTCAAGACTCGTAGCCATTCGTAGGAAGGGTATCGGTGTGAAACCATAGAAAAAATAATAGTACTTATAATAAGTACAGAAGGCGAATTCCGCAAAATCATTTAAATAAATAGCGACTCTAGCTCCAGCACAATAAAGTGTGATTCAGGTCGCACAGTCCTAATCCAAAACGCGTAATTAGTTGCCTTCCTTTCCAACACTATCGCTTATCCTCTCTGGCAATGTCAGGGTTATCTTTTTTGAAAGAATAAAATTAATCTGAAAGTTTAGTGACAATATGTGTCTTAATTTTAATATGTGTTATAGATTACGAACGTATGATAGCCATTACGAACTTTCTCTTTTAACCATACATGTAGGTACTTGTACGCAGCATGTACTTGTAACGTCATAGCTAAAAGCTAAAAGCTAGCGCCAGGCCTGATGGAACTTAAACCAATGAAAGGGCGCAAAAATTCATCCAGTGACATGGATCACGTAACTGTCTTCAGCTACCTCTTCAAAGTTTGCCGTCCCTTTATATAAGTTCTTGATATCAACATTCAATCGAATTGTATTAAGTAGCGCCCATTCCCGTGACGTGGCGTCATCGTAGATTATACGTAGGTCGTAAGTATATGAAATCACATGTCTGTTACGTTACTTAGTTGGGCACCGACCTTAAGGTGTTCTATGGTTCATTTATAAGTGTCACTGGTATAACCACACCTAGATGACATGCATAGTTTCTTCACGGCAGAAACAGGTGTGGCTTCGACTGTTGAACTGACTAAAGTTGCTATCAACATAATATTAGAAAGACGTGACGGTCTGCTTTTTCAGCTGTTTAGAGAATGAAAATGCCCGTGAAATTTTTTGCTATCGTTGGTTTCATTATAATTTTTCCAGAGGACACAAGTCACGCAAAACTTTAAGTCTACAAGCGCTTTCTAACAGTACAAAGCTAACAATACGTATACATAAATTATGCATAAGCGTGAAAAAGAGAACATTTGATGTTCCTTCTGAACTAAAGTCATTTATAATTTAAAAAGCAAACATTCCACAATGATTTGCAAGCCCTGTTTTCCCCGGATTCCGTAATAGACATATTTTATTTTACAAAACGCGTACCTATTTAAATCTATACTCCACACGGCGCAAAAAAATGTTGCAATATTCGGGTAATTTAGATGATTCATGAGCCATTACTCCCCGTTATTGGAGTTTGTGATAAACGGCTGGTAACACTGTAGAGGGCAAGGGACAAAGGTGGTGTAATGTTGCCAGTGCGTACGTTTCAACGGCCATTAGGGGATATAAGTTACGTTTCACTGCTTATCTTTAAATTGAGATATTTTTTCGTCCGAATCAGTATGAATCAATTATTTACATTGCATAATGATAATAATGTACTTAGGTCTTCTAAGATCTGTGCCAATATCATTAAAATTAACATTAACAACTTGTTAGGTTAAGTATAAATGTACAATATAAATAAAAGATATTTGCTTACCCACGAATCTACATTCATCACATCAGGGAGAGAGAGAAGGAGTAGGAGAGTAAGAGGGAGAGGGAGAGGGAGAGGGAGAGGGAGAGGGAGAGGGAGAGGGAGAGGGAGAGGGAGAGGGAGAGGGAGAGGGAGAGGGAGAGGGAGAGGGAGAGGGAGAGGGAGAGGGAGAGGGAGAGGGAGAGGGAGAGGGAGAGGGAGAGGGAGAGGGAGAGGGAGAGGGAGATGATAGGCGATACAAAGTTGGCAGGGTCAGCTAGTAGTTAATCTTTACTTATCTTTCACATTTATAAGTAAAGATCCTGAAATGACTGAATGTGAAAGTTTGTGGCAATGTTTAATGCTCTTTTGAACAAAAAGTAATGAATCGATTTTCACGAAATTTTGCATACAGTGAATAGCTGATAAAACGTTTCGTAATATTTCATTACCTTGTTAGACACTTCGTTCAGAATTGGTGACCCCTAGTCTAAGGTAATCCATACATCTTTAAAAACAAGTTACATTTTACTTAGTTAAGTTCATTATAAGTTCTTCGTAAAGGTTATTTGTTTAGTCTGTAAAGAGTGGATTGGTAATTATATAAAAGTTTTCTGAGTAAATATCAGCTGTCCCAAGAAACTCTATACTCTTATACTCTTTACTCTGATACAATGTGTTTCAGATAATTTGTTCTTGTTGTTCTAAAGGTCTTTGTTTTTCATTATTTTTACATTTTATTTTTATGGATCGTTCTTATTGATTAAGGTCACTTCTCACGGATACTTTTATTCTAAGGAATCGATCTGCTTCTGGTATAAGAGAGAAATAAAACTAACACGATTTTAATACAAGGTTATTAAATCAATAATGTACTCAAACAAAACGACAACGTGCAATAATCATTCCTGTTGGGGCTTTAGAAGTCAAACCACTTCATCAAAAAGCGCCTTCAAGATGAGAGAGAAAAAATTATAATAATTTACATAATTAATGCGCTCATCATCTTCATCACCACTTATCATGTAAGCAACGACTTATAATAACCACTAAAAAAATCAAAAAATTACCATTCACTCAAGATTTTACTACAGTTTAACAGTTTAAGGAAAAGTAACAAATCAATTTTTTTTCATTCAGAAATATTTAAATTGACACCAAAAAGACTGTGTCACTGCACCTAACACCGTTGCTTTGAAACAACGTGAAAACTGTCACAATCACAAACCAAGTTGATCTGAAAAAGAACAAAAAACTTTTTTAAAAACCCGTCGCGTTTGAAAGGGGTCAGATCGGGATTCAGTTGACGGATTACACAACAGTGTTGCCAGATTTAGTCTATTTGAAGCCGCCATGACCATGCGAGGTTTGTCGTATTCGTTTTGGGTGTGAATAAATTACGGATTGACATGGATTAAATTTTCGAGAACATTTTTTATAAATATGTGATATTAAAATAATGAAGACCTTGACCGCTAGTGGCAAAAATTCTTGAGCGTTTCTGTGCTTCGGAGGGCATGTAAAGCTGTCGGTCCCGGTTGTTATCATATGATAACAGTCGTTAAGCCATGTCGGAGGCCCTCGGGCGGTTTGAAAACTTCCGACACTCGCGTTGGCCACTAACCCCTCCACCAATACGCACTGGAGCAGCGTGATGGAGTATCCTCTAGGCCTCCTCAAGAGGAGAGACTGGAGTCCAGCAGTGGGCCATTAATGGGTTGAAGCCAAAATAATGAAGGATTAAAAATAAGAATCTAAAATTGCGAAGAAAATATGCTGTTTTTATTTGCTCAGGAGTTTCTTCAGGAAATTGACATTCGAAGTTATGCTATCACTACGTTGGTAAGCTTATGCTAATTTGACATTCACTTACCATTAAACATAGTAGTAGAATTATATCAATAGTAGTAGTCAATTATGTAGTAGAAATAACGAAACTTTGTCAGGCAAGTCAACCGAAAACCGATTCAGATTCAAACAACAATTCGGTAACTCGAGAGCTGATAAATTTAAAGGGAAACGTTCAAACAGCTAACAAAGTCTTCTAACGGGGAAACAATAAAAAAGAAGATCCTTCGTGCCAAAACAATCCATACATTAGTAAGTCAAGTGGCGTGTCGTTAAGGAGCGCTCAGTCACGGTGGTGAGTTTCAGAGTTATTGCTCCGAGTCAACTGAGATTTCACGAGAAACGGTTCTCGCGAACTTTGTGAACTCATGAGATTTCTGTGCCCCAAGGCATAGATTCTCGTTTGTAAAATGAATACTTCTTAATTCATCTTCTATCTTTTACCGAACTGCTGCTGATCGATTTCTATAGATGTTTTCTGTATAAAATAGTACTTATTATTTATAAAAAGCATTATATTTCATAAACATTCTTTTAGATTTTTCCTGTTTTATATTTTAATATAACAACACAATATTCTTTGGGATACAACTCTATCTTAGATATAATCAAATACTATACAAACATAGATAATAATATACACATTAACAAATCTCGAAAGTTATTGCACATAATGTAAATAAATCAGTAAATATATCAGGCTAATAAATTCCGTTAACAAATTACATCATCTATTTATTCACCAATCCAATGGCATAGTTTACAATACGCGCCGCGGAACACATCACGTCGTATCAAGCATTGGTATCAAAGGAAATAATTAATGTTCGAGTTGGTAATTTCTCTAACAGCCATTTATCAACCCGCCATTAGTTCGGAGATAGTACAATATTCAAATATCTTCGTAATAAAGTAAAATAGATCGCTCTTGACGTGTTCGGTGCTGATTGATGTGCGTTGTTTGTTTTGTTTTGGTAACATACACATATATTACACATCTCATGTAGATCAGTGATCACGCGTAGGTATATGATCATTAAATGGGCTAAAAATATCTAAAATCAAAGTTTGCTTTTATTTTAATAAGTTCGAATTAATGCATACTCCATACCTATAATGTACCTACGAGTAACCGCCCTCGTTTTGCTCAGGTTTTCTTATTTTTTACACCTTGGGTTACATTATTGGAGTTTTATTAAGAATCCATAATTTTTTTTGAAAATATAATATAGCTTATGTCATCCGGCGATAATGTAGCTACCGAACAATGAAAGAATTTTTCAAATCGGTTCAGTAGTTATTCAATGCAATTCGGAGCCTATTCAATGCAAACAAACAATCAAATCTTTCCTCATTATAATATTAGTACTAGGTATAGATACCATACCCGGCGTGTTCTACTGTTCTACTATGCTAAATAAACTATTTGGGAAAAGTCGAAAATCGAAAATGTGCCTAATGCGTTGTTTTAGTGATTTCAAACCATTATTTCCCTTCAAATGAAACCAGTTTGGGGCACATCGATTGGATGGTTTCAAAGTTATAGAGGCTAGAACATCCGTACAAACATTTTTGTGTTTTTAACATTAGGAGAACTGGAAATACAGGGTGAATTTTTCAAGTGGTTGGATGGCCAAACTCTAAACTATGATGAATAGCGAAAAATGGTCAAAGTAGTCTCGGGGCCGATTTTGATAAAAAGTAAAACTGCATCATTAGATTTTTGAAAAATTTATATTCCTGGTCAGAAATCGAACCCGTTTATTTTGAAAAAAAAAACTCAACTTGTATTATTACATTCGATAGTGCTGCTAACAAAGTTCTAGTTCTGGAAACTAATGACATACGGCAAACTCAATACTATGATTACTATGGTTACTATAGCATACTTACCTATTTCGTAATTTGACGATGAATTTTCAAGCATAGAGAACATAATACGAGTCCCAACCAAAGTACAACTGCGAAAACAATTTTAATAATGATCCCGCTTTCAATTGGCGCTATCTATTTCTAGCGCAATTTCAATTCTGAAACAGTATTCAGACCGTTTCGACCATCATTAACCTTTATTGCTTCATTATACGCGATTTTACAGCGGTCATGCAAAATACATTTAATGACATAAAAGCATTTGAATACAATATTTATAGATATTATTGATTGCATAGAGACAAAATATTTGAACTCATTAGCGATCTCTCACTGATACCTAATTTAGGTTGACTACTCATACATACACAATATTATAGGTATTCAGACATCTTAATTATTGTGAATTGGTGTTAGCGTGAGCCAACCTAAGAATTGGAATTTTATCTGAAGACTTCCGACGTTACTTAGCATCTCAAATCAACGTGCTTTTCAAAGAATTGAAGGTGAATAACAAAACGTAAAGGAGAATGCCCATAGCCAGTACTCTTAAAAAAATAATTGTGTCACAATGATTTTTGGACAAAAAATAAAATTAAAATATTTCAAGTATTTTACCCTATTTCCTAAAAAATCCTTATTGGGAATAATTTTCTGAAATTAATAAGTAACTTTACTTCCGTTTTACAAAATAAAACCATTGGGCCATTTATGTTTGGATAAGGGCCAATCAGGAATCTTTTAAGATCCTTCGGGCCAATAGGTAGCATTGATTCGATTATAATTATGATACAACAGTTAAGCCGGGTCCATACGCTTGGCAAACAATGGCAAACAATGGCAAACAACAAACACGAACATGTGGATAGGTGTTTGTACCTGTTTGCCTGTTGGTGTTTGTGTTCGCCAGTGATCGGCATCGTTGTCGGTTTTCCTTCACAAATCAAAGGATGTTCGGCAAACAGTTTGCGTTGTATCCAAACGCTTGGTAACAATCATTACTAAACGAGAGCTTGAGGGAAGCGGACGTAGAATCTAGTCTTTGTGCTAAAATAGAAAAAACAATGACTGATTGGTCTGAATATATAATTCTAACGTTCTTAGAAGCATATAAAAATGAGCCATGTATTCGGAATCCTAAACATGTGAATCACAAAAATAGGCAAAAAACTAAAGATGCATGGACGCGGATAAGTATTATTGTAAATAAAAATAATTTTGGTCATCCATCACGGTCTTCGTTTCTTTGATTTTCTCTTTTTTATTTGATTCTGTTTTAATTTAAAGTAAAAGAAGGTAAACCCAAAAGCAATCGCTGCAACAAGTTCGTCATTTGCCATGTTCGTCTGTTTGGAATAGACTGACTATGAGACTGACATGTTCGCCAAATGTGAGGATGCGCTGTTTGTGTGGGTGATTGTGATTGGTGTTTGTGGTGTTGCTTGCTGTGTTTGATGTTTGCGGCAAACACCAAGCGTGTGGACCCGGCATTATAGTATAATATATCCATGACAACAAACTAGATGACGTAAGGGGATTGTCAAATGAATTTATTTTTTAATAGAAAATTACTATAATCAGCCAGGAGTAATAGTGTTCTGTGATTATAATACATTACAAACTTCATGGTGTTTGGGGACTGTCAAATGAATTTGAAACTTAAAAGATCGACATTACATACGCAATCGACTTTAATACGCCCGCATAGAGTCCATATTACTGTGAGTTTACTATAACCTAAATACAAATTAGTTTTGTTAATATCTCTTATTTCCTAATATTATCATTGACTAAAGTTAGTATGTATAATTTATTAAGATAACATAATCAAACAAAGGTATTTTTATCAAGACACAAAAATGTTAAAGTCAGTACATTTCTCCATACTAAATGGGCATTCTCCTTTATATCTATAAGCCGCTAGGCTATGGCACTTCGTCAAAGATGCTCTTGCATTAGAGAAAAAAGTAGAACGTGGAGGAAACGTTATGGAGGCCATATACGATCAATGTACTTGATCAAGCGTCAAGCGGACTTGACGTGGCATCCAGTATACTTGATCGTGTATAGCCACGGTATAGTTATCGGTCATATAGCTATCTCATGCACACTGGATGCCGTGTCAAGTCAAACTGCAAATTTGACAAGTCAAACTGCAGACTTGATCTAGTAAACTTGATCGTGTATGGCCTCCATTATACAATTATGACAAGCTTATCTTCCTTATAGAGGAAAACACTGTTGGTAATGGAGATATAAGATTATAAGCAATTTTAAGATTACAATGTTTTATGTGGAGAGTAAAAGCTTAAGAGAGAATTCGTCGTGTAAAAACGTACGATGACGATAGAATACATTGAGTAAAAAATACACTATAATCATAATATTTCGAAACAATATCGTCTTGATTTCTCAGTAGCCTTGACTCAAATAAAAGATATTATAATAAATATCCTTACTCATTCAGAAACGAATTAAGATTTTTAACGGTGAAAATACAAAGTTCGGCTAAAAACCGGCTAAGTTTTCTTGTAGTGACCTTAATGAGAAACGTCGATGTAACTAATGAGCCAAGTCCGTTAAAATGTCTTGAAATTTTTCAACCGCGATATAAATGAGTATCCTAAAAGGGTACGTCGATTTTCTGATAAGTTTTCTTGCCTAAGTAGGTTTAATGGGATAATTTTTCAAGGAGAAAAGATTTTTGTGGTTTATTTCACTTGAACTTAAAATTCTTGTGGCTGCTAAAGCAACTGATCAAATGACAAAAACTTCATAGAAAAAAATAAAAGTTTTCAAGACAAAAGAATCGATCTTATATTTTTATTGTGTTTTTACCAATTACATTAAAATATATTCTGATTACAAAGTTTATATTTGGAACAGTACCTACTCGTAAAAATCTACGTAAAATTAGATGTCCAATAGTGTTATATATTTCAGCATAATTTAGATATTTCAAGATGACAGTGATGATAAATTTTGTTTATTGTGTCATAATACCAATGCAATTAATTAATTAACGAACTCATCTGAGGATCTCATACTAATAAGATACTAAAAATTATATTAAACTAACTATTTAATGGATCTTCATTCACGTGTGGCTTTTTTATCAAACACTTCTAGACATTCATAACGTAAAAATACATCGATGTAATTTAATTGTAATACACCAAACATATTGAGCGTTACCCTACTTATATCGCGATGATTTATATCCCCACACAATCACATTGATAAAGTAAGCAGTTAGTAAAATACGACAAGCGTTCAATTACCAACCTTACGACGAAAAAACGTATTATTGCGGATTCCCTAGATAGAGTAATAAATAAATGGTTCGCTCACCAAATTACCCCGCAGGTAGAATCATCTGCAGTATCACGTAAGACAGAGACCATGACGTATGACGTCATATCTCACAAATATACTTAAGTGGAGGGAGGATTAAGCGACGCTCTCAAACGTCTGATGTATTGTGCGTGTTATCCTTGATTCATGCTCCCGTTTCACACGAACTTGTCTCCCCAACTACGCGATCTCGATTATATATGGGGTTTGTGTGAGAAACTCACTTATTTTCACAATTGATATTTAAGGAGGCAAGTCAATTTATCCATTGTGCTATTAATCAGGGAAACATCTAGAAGAGTCACCTGATATAAATGGTATATGTACTATATACCATGGGAGCTGTGAATCCGTATAATTCAATAATTTTGAAATTGACAACCTGTGTGACGTGATTGTTACCATGCCGGATCGCCGCGCCAAGGGTCTTGGTTTCGATTCCCAACGAGGCGGAATTTGAATAATGATTTTGAATTTCTGTTCTCGATCTGGGTGTGAGTGTTCTTGACTCTGTGTGTCATCCATGGCACCTATGATACAGGGAATCCTAGTGTGGGGCTATGAGTGTGAAGCGTTATTATAGCGTTATTATTAATATTCTGGACTAGCGGTCACTATTCCATTCACCTTATGATCATACCCACTATAGCTTAAATCGGTCGATCGGATATTCAATACAAACCGGTCGGGCTATGAACCCTTGGTAGGGCTTCTACAATTTTATGACTCAACTTGTCATCTTTGAAGGATCTATTTTTCAAATGCTTTACATCGTTTAACCAATATCAGATTCTTTTGATCAAATTTCATAGGAACTATGAATAAAATATAAATCGCTTTTATAATTGGTACTTATTTTCTTTCATTATTGAGCATATTTGAGTTGTGAAAAGGTACCTTTGACGTATTAAGCTTCGGTGTGAAAAGTTGGCATGATTTTCATCCATCAAATCATATGTGATACGTTAATATGTAACGTATCATCATTGATAAATTCTGTTTCAGATGTTTTTTTTATTTTTATTTGACTTCATTGTGGAAAAATATAACATTATTACTACCGTTGAAATCTTTTAATGGAAGATTAAACAGTTTTAGTGAAAAAATAGCGGTACATTGATAGGTCTGATTAAAACAAGTAATAATTTATCCGGGACCAATGATCATTTCTGAAGTTTCTGAACGTAAAAACCATGAAACACAGCGAGGTTGAATATTGTCAATAAATAAATTACGTTTCACGGGGTACACCTACACGATCTATCAAAATACATCATTTAGCAGCTTTTCGTCCCATATGCCCTGTTATTGTATGATAAAAATATAGCAAACGAACCGGCAGAGTACTGGAATATGTATTCCCGAGAGGATACGGTGAAGTTATGGTCTCTCACGGCCTACCGTATTTTACAAGGGTGCTCTTATGAGCCCTTAAATATTAAGATCCTTTTAATATTATAAATGTGAAAGTTTGTATAGATGTTTCTTATTCTTTTACGCAAAAAATGCTGAACAGAATTTCATGAAATTTAGCACACAGGTAGACCATGACCTGGAATAATATATAGGGTAAAATATAATATGTAGTATAAATATTTAAGGTACTTATTATTCTGGCAAATCGGGCGAAATCAATATGAAATATTATTCAATAAAATCCGGCAAATCAGGCAGGCAAAGTCGCAGGCATAGCGCTAGTTATTAATAAACTATTATGATTTGAACGTAACAAGTTGAATTATTTGTATGTTTTATGTAATGGTACACATTCATAGCCCGACACTTGGATTCCCTGTGTCGTGGGTGCCATGGACACACAAAGACCCATACAACCAGACCGAGCATAACAAACAATCCCATTATTCAAATTTTCGGCTTATAGGGAATCGAATCCAGGACCCTTGGCACGGCAGTTTGACATGGTAACCATTGCGCCACACGGGTCCGCCATTAAGCCGCGGTCACACTATTCCGAAAAAAATCGATGGTAACTAGAAAACAGTTAAAGATTTATTATTTTTTATCTTTCCACAAGTGAGTTAATTAATCAATATTGTTCGCGCCAATAATGGCATTACTCTGTGGACGCATTTGCCTGCTCCCGCTGTTCCCGCCAAAATTATTATATCTTCTATGAAAGCGCGGCAATCCTTCTCTATTTATTTTCCTATCCTCCCTCTCTTTCTGGCAAGTGCACTCTTATATAATAGCGGATTCACTCGTACACCGCCGAGGTTTAGACAGTCGTAAAGAAGTCTGCCGCCGATCTCGAATGCAACACGCACCCATTATTGAATAACATTAATTAATCCGCGTATTATCTAAAAACCGCATCACCGCGCCCGCTAAGTAACTCTCTTATAGCAAGTGATATTACTGTGAAGTGTAATAGTAAACCTATACCAATCAAATACGGCATAATAACCAATAAGAAGTCAAGAAGAAAGAAGACTGGAGATATTGGGGCAGCCGCCTAGCCGTTGTTGCTAATACGAGTACCAGTCGAGTCCTGCAACCAGGTTAGTGTGCTTGCCAACCCTCCAAATAACCCTTGATTTTCTTTCTCCTAACGCATTCGACAGTCCACTTTATAAAACGCCCGCATGAACCAGTAGCAGTCTTCAAAGTCTGCATCGCATTCACACCTTTATGTATGTAATTGTAAACCGTTGTTAATGTTTCAGAGTTTTCGACCTAAAACCACAAGTGGTACTGAGAATGGAAGGATATAACAAACTGGGGCAGAAGAAGAAAGAAAAGATAGTTAATATTAAAATGATATGTGGTAATAGTGAGTATCATGTCCCAAAAAATATATGAACCATACTTCCAGTTAATTGCAGTCCATATAGAGACAGACAGGTGCATTTGCACTGCTATTTGTTCAGTAACGACATCAGTTATAATCGAGGCTGTTGATAGGTTGTTAATTACATCATTAGTGGCTCATTAAATATAATAGCCTGCTCAAATGATTGCCAATATGATGTACCTATCTATAACTAGGAGGACTGAAACGAAATCTGTCATTTATAAGTGTTTAATTTTTTTTAAAACATCATTTACAACTTTAATGTATAAACTTTAAACAAGGTAATTACCTTGTTTAAAGGCGGACTTAATGCATAAAGGTATTTTTATTACTCAACCCAGGTCCCAGAATGATTGTGAAAATTTGCGGCAGGTGGCAACAATAATATTAATAATCTTGGAAGGTCTTATAAGGAAGTTTTTTTTGCATTGAAAATCGATTTTGAAATAAGAACGAAGGTAATTAATCAAATTCAAATAAAGCCAAGATATATCGCTTATAGTGGACGAAGCGCTTAAGCTCACGTTAAGCAAAAGCTCATTCGCAGTACACTTCACGAAGTTTTATTCGGTAAAACCTAGCGCTGACTTCATTTACCATGGTTATATCATGACCTGTTTTAGTTAGGGTTCCCTATTATAAAAGGTGTTTGAAACACATAGTTTGTACTAGCTTTGTGGTGGTAGTTATTCTGTTAGCAAGATGGTAGTTAGCAAGGAACGAAATTCCATACTCAAGGATGAGTAGAGTCAGCAAATTAAGAGACCTGACGCCATAACCCTGTCCAATGACCAATGTATTGTCCAATGCCCAATGTTTTGTCAAATGTCTTATGTCTTATCCAATGTCCAATGCCTTGTCCAATATCCTTATCCAACTAGCATTGCTTAGTTGCGCATTTCATTATTCAATGTCTTTTGCTTAGTAGAATGATCAAAGAGCGGGTAAACCAACCCTCTTTAATACCAAAGACGAAGGGTGCGATGTATCTATTAAACGGAACCTTTATCTATATAAAATCGCAGCGCATATCTACTCATACCACAAGTTCATTGGCCTTGCTAAGTTGCGTTTTTCGTTTTCTCTCGACTGCAGCTATTTAATATTTTTCGAGCCCACGCGGTCACGCCTTCTTTACCTTTGTTCATTAAAGTTTGCTCCAGAAAAATTGCACTGAATATTTTTTATGTTCAGTTTTTATCCGATATTATCGCTGATCTTTAATACAAACATGATTTAAGCTCAGATTATAGAACAAAAGCGTTCAAATATCTCTTTTTTCGAATAAACAATTGTTGTTGGCCCTAACAGTCTTTATACTTTCACGTGGACAAGGGTTCAAGTATCTTGTACAGTAAATGACGTCCCAAAAGTGTCCCAGATTTGCGTAAAGCCCATTGATAAATAATAATGATTGATTAATATCAGCGTTTTACCTTACCAATAAAACGCTTATTAAGCGATAACCTTATTTGAAGCCTAAATAAACATATTAGAGAGAGTAGCGTATTTGATTTCCGGTAGCAGGTCGGTATTATCCTCGAATTCTCATTGGTCGTCCCCCACCATTTTAGTTCTCTGGCTGTACACCAGGTGGCGCCGTGTGCACGAGGAGGTTAGACTCGGCGCATTGCTTCATTGGATCTCAAATATTAGATAAATGTTTTCACCAGGCAGGGTTAGAATGTTAGGCTTCAAATAAGGTTATCGCTTAATAAGCGTTTTATTGGTAAGGTAAAACGCTGATATTAAGCTTTGAACCGTTATTTGAAGCCTAAATAAACATATTAGAGATGTGTCTGTTATCGCCTGGTGTACAGCCATCGCCAATGTGACGATATCCTGAAAATTACTTTAAAGCATTTTTAGCCTTTGAGTACAGTATACATTACTGTAGGTTAGAAAGTTATGTACCTAGAATCGGTATACATGCAAACATAAGTAATGTTAGTATATAGTTTCAATTGAAAACTACATTAATTTATCGTAAATGCTATTATAATACTATAAATGTGAAAATTTGTGAGCATGTTTGCTACTCTTTCAGGCACAAGCCGTTGAAAGAACTTTCGTGAAGTCCAGCACACAGGTAGGCCAATCTGGAACAAGACAATAGGCACAAGTTGTCCCGGAAAACACAGCAATGCTGCTGGTAGAACGCTAGTATTCAAATAATTAATGAACTAAATTAATTGTCGTATATAAAATTATTGTAATTGATAATAATATTATAAACCTTTCATTACTTATAATTCGTAGCATCAGTTAACCTTTTGGCATCACTTATTGATTAAAAAGTTGTGATACAACTGTAGGCTAGATGGTATTGGTGAACTTTGAATCGCTGTGCAATAATATCTCAGAAAGCTATTTTCTAATCCTCAGTTACCCCTAGTTAGTAAACATACTTAAAGATCATACCCCACACGGTAGAGAGCAGTTTTGTATTAGATTCTTAGGCGCGACTGCAGGTCGATAACCACCTGTGTTAGCCTTAACTTAATACCTGGTCGAAGTACATAAAAACTTCTATATTAGTATGTGTAGCTGCCTTTGTTGACCACACATTCTACGTAATAAGCTAGAATTTTTTTTGCAGATATCGCTTGGCTTAGGTTCAGACAGGTCTACAACTGTTAGTTACAGGAATTGGATTTTCTTTCGCCAATGTGACTCATTTATACCGTAGAGGTTGGATTATTTATGTGAAGTTTCACGATGGTTTTGCTGAACTGTCAGATCCAGCGTGCTGTAACCTGAGATTACACGAGTTGTTCATGAGGCAAAATGGCCTGTAGCGGTAAACCAATCTGATAAAAATCACTATTATAATCTGAGAAAAGGTGCCTTTCTGGCGGCGGAGTTAAGCAGTATAGCTGGTCAACTTTTCCATTGTATTGGCCATGAATATAATGAGCTTGAATTTGAATACTGAAACTGATTGAACAGGCTTAATAAATAAATAAAATTGTTTATTATGTACTGAGTTTGTTATTTCTATCAAATACATTGATTTGGTACTTCCTTTTCGTAGGTACTTACCGTTCGGTTAACGTTTTGAGTTAACAGTGACTGACCTACTAGGTGCGGATCGAACCTTAGAGCGTAACAAACAGCGCGCATGTTTCTTAAAATGGACTGTAGAGCCGTTTGGAGCCCAACGTCAGTACAGGCGGTTGTTCAGTTTAGCACGTTATTTCAACTGACATATCTATCACTAGGTAATCCACTATTGAAGGATGTTAAAGTTTCAACGGAGTTAGGTTGGCATTCCATCAATTCGAATCATTAAAGGCACTCGCTGGTATTGTGGATACCGATGACGAGGATTTTACGTAGTGGTACATACTCTTTGGGTAAACACCGCTATGCCTTAAGAGGGCTTGATAACGTAAGTGATCCCTGACTATCGGGGAAATAGCAAAGGTTACTTATCCTATTATACGTTGGATACCTTTGCGACCAGCCGTTTCTATCTTTCACAAAGATAAAATATTCTTGAAGATCATCTATGGATCCTTTACATATGTTGTAGTAAAGTATAATGTTGTTATATTCTTAACTTGTGTATTATGTCCATTAAGAAACTATGAGACTTATTCGGTTGCATGACAACCAATCATAAACGATTCCTAGATGCTAAATGTTGATCTGTGGTACCAAAATCGACTTATCAAAGTTAATTTGCCAACCCATATGTTTAAAAATTTTTGTGGCTTGCTAAATCTGATGTTTTAGGGGACAAGGTCCTTGCAGTCTATTAGATTATCTGCTGTTATATCTGTGCAACACAATTGATCAGATACGCCAAAAATATTTGGTGTACATGTGCGCGAGGCCATTAATCTTTAGTGAAGGTCCAGGGACGCACATCTTTATTCTACAATGCCCGGCCGATGCAGAGGCTGCCATGTAAGGAATGTGATGAAGAAAAACTAAGTAGTAATAGATGATTATCGATCACGTAGTGTTATGGTATTTTGGAATATTGATGTGAACGTTAGGAGAACTGGACTTACATCATGATGTAAAGTAAAAGGAATATTATTGAATAACCAATACCGTAGAATACACCTTCTCCTATATATATCTACACCAATTGCAATAGCGGGCTATATTCAACGAAGCATTGATGTGTTTTGGTATTAATGGGTATGTGGAAATATACGTTGGATAAATATATTTTGCTTAACCAATCCAATGGTTGTAACCAGTTTACTACTCTGTATCATTATGAGCTTGCACTTACTTAATCAAACAATAATTTAGGTTATTTAAAATATTTGTAACACCAAGCCAAGCAAGTACTAAAAAGCACGGGTTCTGAAAACACTCTTTTCATTAATTAGCATGAATCCATGGCCTTCGAGGTAGGTGTTTGAAGGAGGTCAAAGCTGGGTACTGTTCGGCACAGTAGGTACTGCTAACAATAGCGTGGTCAAAAATGGAATGCGAAAATTTTATAAAATTTTTAGTTTGAATTTAGTTTCCAGTTTGTGGTGCTTGTAGAATTTGATATTGTTCTAGAAATTCTGATAAATTAACCGCTCGATAAGGGTCATGGACCTTTACTTGTGTTTTGAGTGCATTTCGGGGCCATGAAAATTCTCAGGGCCAGATCTTTGTTGTCATCAAGAAAAGTTATTTCTTGATGGGTGTTTGGTGGTGAGGGTAGTCACGCCCGTGGTTCTTAAAATTGTATGCATTTCCGATACCTTGAAAAGGCAGTTTACTTAAGTAATCTGAATGAGGGTAATTATGATTCAATAAATATATATTTGTACTGTACTTTAAAGCATGACTAGACGTGACCTGAGTCTGTTAATAGCACTGTGCTTGCGCAGCAGCTTTATTTTGTTTCGGTGCTCGGAGCGGCCAAAACTAAAGATATTTCATGGAGCGTGGGTAGTCGCGCCCGTGGTGCTTAATATTGAATGCATTTCCGACGCCTTGAAAAAGCGGTTTTAGCTTACGTAATCTAAATGAGGGTAATGATAATTCAATACATACAATATATTTATACTGTGCTTTAAATCATGACTAGGCGTGACCTGACTCTGTAAATAGCACTGTGCTTGCGCAGCAGCCTTATTTTGTTTCGGCGCTTGGAGCAGCCAAAACCAAAGATATTTCATGGTGCGAGGGTAGTCGCGCCCGTAGTGCTTAATATTGAATGCATTTCCACCGCCTTGAAAAAGCGGTCTGCTTACGTAATCTAAATGAAGGTAATGATAATTCAATACATACAATATATTTATACTGTACTTTAAATCATGACTAGGCGTGACCTGAGTCTGTAAATAGCACTGTGCTTGCGCAGCAGCCTTATTTTGTTTCGGCGCTTGGAGCGGCCAAAACCAAAGATATTTCATGGTGCGAGGGTAGTCGCGCCCGTAGTGCTTAATATTGAATGCATTTCCAACGCCTTGAAAAAGCGGTCTGCTTACGTAATCTAAATGAGGGTAATGATAATTCAATACATACAATATATTTATACTGTACTTTAAAGCATGACTAGGCGTGACCTGAGTCTGCTAATAGCACTGTGCTTGCGCAGCAGTTTTATATTGTGTCGGCGCTCGGAGCGGCCCGAAGTTTTTAGATATGGATATATCCGCAATTTTTCTATGAAAAAAGAAAGATTCAAAGATTCTCGCTAGTGGGAGGAATTTTACATAAACGGGCCTTCAGAAAATTATCCATAACTGCAAAATGTTATAAAGTCTGATGCTAATGCAACGAATTAATAACTCTGCACTTCTACCCACACGATAGCTGTAAAACATCATTAACCTCCTTTAAAATTTGCTAAGACTGTCAGTGCCTATTATATTTTGACATTGCAGTAGTAATATGACATTTATTTCATTAATTTAGAATTCTAGTTTGTTAAATATAATATTGAACTTGAGTCATATCAAAACTTAATATTTTAGAAGAAAAGTACACGACTTTTTGGTCGAAAAATGCTACTATTTATGTTGTAATAAAATTCTTATTAGTATTACCTTATCTTTATTTATTTTAGTATGTAGATTATGATTAATTGATTATGTTGTACGCCGTATGGTAAGACATAGCAAAAAACTATCCATTGTCACCTGTGATTGTCACCTTATGTACCTTTATATTCATAGTAAATATGTTTGAGTTTGAGGTTGTGTTTTATTATTTATTAGAGCTATGTGTGACAGTTTGCATGCCCAAAGAGGCGGAACGTAAGGTAATCACGTATTTTTGTGAACCACCTATATGTTGTACTACTTCTGGCAATCAATGATTTTTCGGATTTACTTTTAGTAAACTTTTGTGCCCGTCTGTCAAGGATGTGAAGGCGCTTTGCGCGGCTAGTATATATCTCTTGGATAATAGCGGCAAAATCTTGCTCACTAAATAAATGTAAGTAAAGTGTCATAGTATACGGTATCATTTCATCCTTGATCTTTCAGTAGGGTAAAATTTAGACTAACGGCAAAATTCGCCCATTTGTCTAGGGCCATGTCCCTGTGCTGCTACATAGCACTACAGTAGATAAGTAGGTTGAAATGCAACGCTATTCTTCGCAATATAATTTAGTATTGTAATAACCACTTACCTTATACGCCAAAAAATGTACGAAGTCAAAACTTATTCTTGTCGTTTCTTACTGTTCTTTCCTGAATAGAACTTTCCATTTTTGCGGCGCACGTGGCTAGGTGCTGCAGCAGTATTGGCTCCGAACGTTACGAGAACTCGAGTCATAAGAGGAATAATTTCACTCATACTAAGAATAACTTTTAAATAAAATACGAACGATAAAATCGTTAAATTAAAATTCTTCAGTAATATACTTCTTCTAGTAAGGTTAGGAACTGCTTGGATGTCTCTTAAGACACAACCGACTGTTACGAAAAACAAATCGCCAATGAAGCAATGCGCCGAGTCTAACCTCCTCGTGCACACGGCGCCACCTGGTGTACAGCCAGAGAACTAAAATGGTGGGGGACGACCAATGAGAATTCGAGGATAATACCGACCTGCTACCGGAAATCAAATACGCTACTCTCTCTAATATGTTTATTTAGGCTTCAAATAACGGTTCAAAGCTTAATATCTGTAATTAGAGATGTTTTTTAGAAAATTGATGATTAATTGGTTCTTGTGTCGTATTTCCTATTGTGAACAACAGAAGAAATAAAGTTAGATTGGTATGAGGTTTCTGAATGATAATTGATTATACCGAGTTCTAAAGGAAGCGTTAAAATAAGCCAGTCAATGTAACCTATTGAAATAGGAAACAAAAAGGGGAAAATCCAAAGAATTGTCTACTTTAATCCCTAGGAAATAATTATATTTTTGAACAACATCAACTGATTACCTCAGCGAAAATACTAGGACACAGGTATAATACTGATAATATATAACACTGATTTAAAGATAGGCGACAAAACCCGTGCAAAGTTTAATACTTTTCATTATTAACTTCGACAAATATGCAAGTTTTCCTAAAATAACTCGTTGTGACTTTGTTTAGAAAAATAACTAGGTACACATTATTAGCTATCCGTATCCAACATATTTTTTTTTGAAGCATTTTATAAAACCAGTGAATAACATTATCCAGCTGGTATTACTATTCGTAATAACTGCAATAGATTGGCGCACGAAACTGGAATAACTCCATTCGTAGATACACCAGACGGGGTGTATTACGCTACTGAATATTAGATCTTAGTTTAATTTGAAAAGGAGCAGCGTCGCAGCTTTCTCATAAAATTATTTAGATAATTCTGCATTTTCATATTAACATCTGACTGACAAAATGATCTTAAGATGAGATTTCTATTCGGGTAATAAATACCCGCCACAGCACTTTTTTCAAATCTTCCATGTAGAGATTGCCAGTTGCAGTTTTTCTATATTCTGTTAAACGACATAATTCTTATGTTCTGGAGTAGGTATAATTGTAAGATATTATTATACGCGTACTTTAGTATAGTGATTATAAAATTGATATCGACGCTTGAAAGGAAAAATTGACTAAGCGACATTGAGCTAACTTTACGAGAGAGTAGTTTAACTTCTACTTAACTTCTTCTACTGACGTTATTCTTACTATTTTTGAATCCTTATTTTATCATCTATATTGTGGATATACAACAATTATTCTCAAAATTCAACTTTAAACTGCTTTCCTGTAAGGTTAGCTCAATGTTGCTTAGTAAATTTTTCCTTTCAAGAATCGATATGTTGATAGGTTTCAGAATTATAATAATGTTTATTTTAAAGATAGCTATAAAGTTTATTAATGTATGTGAAATAATTGTCTCTTGCATCAGAGGGTAAGTAATGAGGAAGTGACTCAAAGTCCATTATGGCCTTAAATTCTTTAGACATTTCCAGATGGTACAATTTGAAATTGTGATGATGATAGGTATGTTACAACACAATTTTTACACAGAAATGTTAGCAAAACAAACGCTCAGTTGTAAAACCTATCTATTTTGTCATAGATCCGAAGAAAGCTGTCTTGAAGTTACTGTTACCGAGAACACAGCTACGTTTTGTAATTCAATACGGCACTACGCCGCTAAAAGTACTTTTTATCATGCTGTAGGTCTCTGGAAATTTGTCGGGTAGTATAACATTTTTTAAATGTTAAGAGACAGCGTTTTTCTTGTGCTTGGAATTTTATAACACTAGTCGATTCAATTGGGTCACCAAAAAGTTACTTTTTAACGAAGCGGACTTAAGCAAAATTAGCGGATAAGTTTTGAATTTTTAAATTTAATAAGTAGAACTGTGGTAGAAACGTTGCTACATGCACAATTTTGATAGTTGCTGTTTGAAAAAAGCAATCCAATATTGATCCGGTGGGAAAATATTTTGATCAGATTATTTTTTAAGGGAAATCTGAGAATTTTTGAATAGATCCAAGAGCTTTGTTTAATAGAATCTGGATATATTTGACGACCTACATAGCACGATGGTTACCATGCCGGATCGCTTTGCCAAGGGTCCTAGATTCTAGTCCCAGTGAGGCGGTTTGAATAATGAGTTTGAATTTCTGTTCTCGGTCTGAGTGTGAGTGTTCTTGTCTCTGTGTGTCATTCATGGCACCCACGATACAGGAATCCTAGCGTGGGGCTATGAGTGTGAAGCGTTTATTATTATTATAATATATTTTATTTTTTGCATATCATACCCACCTGATGGTAAGTTTAGACGTAGTTTACGATGGTGAGCGCCCTAACTTAGTAGAAGTCTATTCTGTCTTCTATAAAAACTTTTAATAATTTCGTGACATAGAAAAAAACTATTTATTTTATAATATTTCAAACGATATAAATAAATGCTATATTTTAACTTTGATGTTAACAAATATTTTGTATGTAGAAAATTACAGTCAAAATACCACTTTACAGAATCGCTATAAGTCCATAAACTGAGCCAGTGATAAACCCGTCAGAGGCAAGCGCTGACTTAAGTAATAACTCCTCTCCAGTTTATTCTGAGAGGAACAGTGACACTATACAGAATACAGTACTCCTTAGAAAGGTTAGCCATTTTCTAAGCGGTACCCGAGGTGGAAAATAATATTTTTATTAATGTTATTATGTAAATCTGAGATCTGTGCAGCATTTGTAAACCAAAGTGTTTTTAAATAATAAGATTTTTTTGATTTTTTAAGTTAATGCTTTACTACTAATAGTACTTGACTATAACCACTTGACGGTTTGACGATTGGTAAAGTTATAATGGGCTCCTTTCAACCTTAAATCCATGGAAGGTTTCTTTGAAGGTCTCCTGTACCAGACGTCGGTTTTCAACGAAAATGAGTTAATATTAATTCAGAATCAGCGTAGCACTACAAGATGAGCTGACAGCTATTATAGGTACATGTAATTGATAACCTGGAAATATTGTCAAGCAGAACATAGTAATTCCAATTTTACTTAAAACTATGCAAACCATACTTACTGTAAATATTGCTAGCACGGTAGTATACTGCTGAGCAGCCAACGAGGTTCTGGAGTACGTACTCTTCTGTGGGAAGTTGCTAATCTCTATACCATCCAGTGTAATCCTGACGATGTTCTCGCTTTTTAACCGAGTTCAAAAAAGAAGCAGCTTCTTAATTCTGTCGTTTTATCCCCTGACGCTAAAGAGGAGTGTTATAAGTTTGATGTGCCTGTGTGTGTATCTGTGGCATCATAGCCCTTTAATGAATGAACCGATATTGATGCGATATTTTTGTTTGAAAGCCTACGGGATTTAGATTGTAGATCTAGATATGTTTAGCGTAAATAAAAGAGTGGTTAATTAAGGATTTTAGTTTTGGTGATTTTAATCAACAGCGCTTACCAATTACGATGATGTCAGCGTTACGTGGCTTGTCAACTTAATTCTCGGTTACTTAAATTGAGTACTTAACATTTATCTCATCAAAAACATAAATGTGAAATGAGAACCAAGTTCAAAAAATAACAAAAATAATTGAGATCTAAATGTGTGCCAAGTTTCTACACAAAAGTAGAAAATCATGACATTTCAGTCACAAGAACATGTAATTCAAACCCCACATTTGACTCACGTTATTTTATGTCGAAATTAGTCAAGCGAATCCGATATAAAATAACGTGAGTAAGCCATTAACCACACTTATTATGTATAAAGTTTGTTCTGCAGACAAAAAAAATAACTTTAAAGGACCCGTACCATTTAAGAACCATTAATATGTTAAAAGCATTATTAAACATGTGACGATATTATACTAATGTCTAAATACCACGACACATTATGTTCCGTGTTAAGTCAGCATTAGTCATTCTGTGCAGTCATACCGGTATTTAATACAACGGGAGGGCTTACTGCACGTAAATTGCATATTTCTCCGGCGAGCCCAGAGTTCATTTAGTTTTTAAGTGAATGGCATGGCCGGGCACGCTAGCGGACAGTGGCATCGATCGCGAATAATTATCGTGTAGTATTTAAAGGGACTATGTTGCACTAAGTAATTACATACTTTTATTATTACTAAGTAGCTTATTATTACTAGTTAGCTTTTCGACAAGGTTTCTTGTTACGATGCAACGATGCAACAAAGACCTTTTTCATCTGAAATATTTTATTTACAATATTATAATACTGAGGTAAAAAATTGTGATGATAAAACTATAATTCAATACGAGCCTACATACCTAGTCAATATAGTTGTTACAAAATATGTATATCAAGACCTAAGAAAAAATATTTTTCCATCACATAAATTCAAATTCATTTACAACGTCTTCGTACTGTACTTTGTTTTCCCTAAACGTATGTTATCTTCGTATAAAAATATACAAACATGACTCAAACAAAGACAATAACGATGACGCATTACCTTTTCCAATACTTTGAGCAATGACGTCACATTTTAGATACATCGAACGATAAATAACAGACGAAATAAACACAAGCAAACTCATCGTACAATATGAAGACAGTTTCATCAAGAGGGATGCGATAAATCACGTTCCGAACAACCGCGGGATTCAATGGTAAAAATGAGGATCATAAATCAGATGATGTTGTTCCATCATTCAATCTCTCTCGGTCTTAGCGTGCTAATTTGTAAGTGCGTGTTTCTACTATAATACAATAATTACACTTACAAATGCTTACAGACAATCGTTAGATGTTGTTGGGTATACTTAATGCTTACCTATTTTGATGAGTGTTTTCCCTGTGATTGAAATTCTAACTAAATTCGATCGTTATCGTTACCAATTTGATTTCTATTGAACAATGTTATCTTAAAATACATACACTTACTTATTTATTAAATTATTTATTTACATACATTTATTTACTTTATTTGTGTGTGTATAATCTAAAATTTTGAATAAAACGCTTACCGTGATAGACATATTTATTTATGTATTCAATTAAAGAAGCTTAGCGAATATCACCATAATATATAAGTAAGTAAAACCAATTTTAACCAGCATTCTTAAGTAGCTTTATTCGCTACCTTCCATCTATAAACTGGACTCTAGACGACTCGTGTTGTAGAATGAAAGCACTGGGATATTTTCACTCATTTATTCTTTTGTGCTTAAATCGCCATTTCACAAAGGTGTCTAATTCAAGAGGAGAAGAAATGGCGAAAGAAACTCCTCGACACATCCTTTAAAATAAAGTATGTTACAATTAATTTTTGCTTAAACAATTCTAGACTTAAACTATCTGTATTTCTACAATTTAGAATGATTACAAAATATCCGTATTACTCTTTTCCCAGTCTAAGACAGAATGCCCTCGTGGGCCGTTCTCCAGACCGACCAACATGGTCCCTTATCATTGTTTTTTCTGTAACTCTCATATTTCATTCAACTCGAAACCAGAAAATATGACGTGTCGACAGGCACCGGAGCCGCGGAGTCAAGTGAATTCCCGAAATAATGTCTCGTTGTTGAAAATAAAGATGGTAATTAATTTTAAACCCTAACAATCGACCATCCTGACAACGTATGCGTCCCCGCATACGACACCAGGTGGTAACCCTAACAATCGGCATGTTGGTCAGTGGTTATATTCACACAATTACTTAACAACTACTATTATACAATACTACAACTTGTCAAAAACTACAGCAATACTACATTATATTATGACACTTATTGCTTTTATGTCTATAGGTATTCCAATACATTGTTTTTATGTCGTAACCAAACAAAAACAAAACATCATTATATTCGAAATAGGTAGTCAAGCTAAATAAAGAACTTTGCAAATTGCAATAACAATAATTTACCTCTAGATCTCATAGAATAATTATTATAGTATGTGAATTTTTCACATAAGTTCTCAAAGAATTAATCGCTATCACAGAGAACATCATGTTCATCAATCATCATCCTATTCTTACTATATGATATAAATGTGAAGGTTTGTACACGGGCTTTTGTTAATCTTTCATACAGAACTTACAGAACGGATGTACTTATTATTCTGGAAAAATGCAGGCAAAGCCGCGTGCACAGCGCTAGTGTACTTCTAAAGCAGTTACATACGTCGTACGCATCCATGGTCTCATTCGATCAAAAACAAAACTGACTCGTAATCTGAAAATTAATCAGAAATATCTCTATAGTTACATGTTAAAAGTGCATAACACACAGGTGTACAATGTCGTTTCATCATGTTTATCTCAATTGACAAATAAGTATCTAGTTAAGTCGGTACACTTTCAAACTTTTCAAAGCGATTCTCTGAACACGATTTTATTGCTATAACTATA
Organism: Thymelicus lineola; assembly: GCA_963932265.1. Taxonomy (NCBI): domain Eukaryota; kingdom Metazoa; phylum Arthropoda; class Insecta; order Lepidoptera; family Hesperiidae; genus Thymelicus; species Thymelicus lineola. The sequence goes on from OZ010696.1 coordinate 3,619,895, forward strand.
CAAAGTTGTCAACCTTTTGCTTTGCCCATCGCTGGCTTAACTAATCCACATTATTTTAATTTATTTAACATCTTATTAAAAATGTTTGTTAATTATAAATCTGCTAGTCCCTCCACACAAAGACGAGGGATTATCTAAGATTAAAATTCTACTATTGTCCTGCTGTTAAAGTAGGCCTTAATTTAATATAAGCTTAACTCGAACTTCTGTTATTTATTGTGTTGTTTATTTAAAATGTTGATTGCACACACCAAAACAGAAATTTATAAAAGTTACACTATTAATCGATAATCACAATACAACGGGCAGCCTTGTCGTTTACCTAAATCTATACATTGCTTTTACTTTAAGTAAATGAAACTACTATTACAGAAAACCCTTCTGCGGTCAAAACTCGAGTATAACTGTACGCGGTACGTGTCAAATTCAACTCGAATTGAGGCTGATAATCAACTGATAATGAATTTAACTGTGCCAAACTTCACACTTCTCCGTCCACGTAATTGGGATGTTGACTAATTTTAGGAAAAAATATTATAAAAAATATCTTCAATTTAAAAACAAAAATTGATAAATAAAAATAATTATCAAATTTCCCACCAAAACGTCATGTAACGTCACTAAACTATATTCAATACTATCGGTCTACTGAAGTTTGTTGAACTTCCATATAAAATAAGTACAATAAGATTACGTGGCACTGGGTACTATTTTTAACATTTTAAATTAATTATATTAATTTATTGGGAATTTGGGATTGATTACGACAAAATAATAATATTATAGGTTTTTGAATGTTTCCCTTGATACTTTTAAACATCAATTTAAATTAATTTATAGTAAGTGTCAACATTCCTATTTAATTGTCGTAAAGGATTTCCGTTCACGTATTAATATTAAAACTATAACTGATCAACATTAACCCTCTGCGACTGACGTGATAGTCCAGAATGTGAAATACTTATTTAAATTATCAAACTATTTCTGGTGTATTTATCAATTCAATAAAGTTCATAATAATTACGAAATTATTTTGTTATACTTTTTTTGTTGTTCATCGGTTTATATATTTATCTGTGCCTTAATTATTGTTTCCTGATAATTTCAGAAAAGTTTCAACAGACTTGTTCGCTTTATCTAATTTATAAAAATCTCGTGTCATGGTGTTTGTATTCGTACTCCTTTGAAACGTCTCGACCGAGTTTTTTTTTGTGTATATTTTGTAGATATCAGAATAGGTCGTAAAATATATTTTATGCCACTAGGTAATCACGGTAGCTAAGAGTGACTTAAACTTACTTTTATTTCAGTCGGATCACAGTTTAAGAATCTCGTTTAAACATTATTTTCTGGTATGGATGCTGGCTTTAACGAAAAGAATGACGGCGGATTATTAGTCATTTTTAAGTAGAGCAATAACTTAGTACGAAAATATTATTGTATTTGACCTTGAATCAAGCAGTGTTATCGAATGGGTACGTGTCCGAGATTCATTATAATAATTTACAAAGAGTAATTTAACTCCTCTCTCAGAGTTGCCAATTTAGCCCTTTCGGGCTAGCCCCGATAGATCTAGATCTAGCCCTTTTTGCGATTTTTCAGCCCTTCAAATAATTATTTAGCACCTAGCCCAATTTATAGCTCCAAAATCATTTTCCACCATCTTGAAAAAAAGGATAAATTCAGGTTTTCGACGAACTTTTACATGCAATCGATCAAAAAAACCAATTTAGGTAGTGAAAAATATCGAAATAATGACCATTATCATACTTGTAGAGCGTCTTAAGACATTTTTTTTTTACGCTCACCTCTATTATTAAACAATAGCCCCTATTTTCAATGTATTAGACGAATCTAGCTCTGTTTAGCCCGAGAACTTGATACCGAGTTGGCAACTTTGCTCTCTATAAATCATCAAACAGAAAATAAGAAATCGGTACTTGATAGGTATATCATATATCATATAAATAGATGACCACTTAATGCAAGTTTGTACGATAGGATAATCATGAACAATTTTGCCACCACCAGTACCAACGCTATCATGAAAATATTTCTTCATTCAACCATCAAACATCGAACTTTATCACCTTTATTACAAATTCATATTCCTACTATTAAATGACCAAATGTTGTTCAATTATTTATTTTTATCTATTTACGAATATAAATCAGTTTACTGAGTAACAAAGAACTTTATTTATGTAACTGTTCAACTCCGTCTTCTATTGTAAAATTTATAGGAAAAACTTACACATTGTTATCATTATTAAAAGTAACTAACCCACTAAGTACATAAGTTTCTCCGGAAAACAACTATTAACGTTTTTATTTTTGTAGAGTAGGTACGTTCGTTAAAATAAGTGTAACTTGTTCATATCCACTTACATTCCACTTACAAGCTCACATGTCATATAAACAAAATAAGTTATTGGCCTATTGAGTTCGAAAGTTTTGAATTTCGCTCGCAGCCACCCACTTAAACCACTTGACAATAAATGCAGTGTTTAGAATTCGTGCATGCTCTTTTAGTGTAGTTTATAGTTAAGTTTAATATTTAAAACTAGTTGACCCGATGGACGTCTTCTTTTGTTTTATTCTTCTCTAGTATGTACATAATTAACTATTATGATCATAAATAACATCGAACCTATGACAACAATCCAAAAGCGCCAGAATAATCGCCGTCGAAATTTCAAAATGGGTCATTTGACCCCTGTCCGTCTTTCTAGTGTTAAATGAGTCAATTTTTAATTTTACGTACGAAAATACAACAAAACGACGAAACCCTAATAGTCGTGCGTCCGTTCGTCTTTTCCTCTGCCGCAGCCAATTTGCTGCGAAACTACTGAGGCTAGAATTTAAAAAGAAATAATAATTCTTTACTTAAATATTACAGGTAAACTCATATGAAGTGCATGGTCATGAAAGAAGAAGGTAATTTATCCCTCGATCGTAGATGATCAACGTGCGGAAACAACTCCACTCGAGTTTAACTCAAACTTTTGCGGTTTGCTCGTTAGTTTGTTAGCATGTATCTAAAATAATCTAAAATAAATGAATCGAATCTGTCAAACTTAATTAGACTTATTTCAAGTTATCCTAAACAGATATACTCGTAATTTCAGATAATATTTTAGTTCTGGTTGCAATGCTCTTTTTTGTAATAAGCATGACGTCATACTAGACTCAGGCTTGGCTCCAGAAAAAGTAACTTTTTCACGATCAACAGCTCAGTCACTAATCTTTGCTTGCATTCATTTAAAATAGAGAGAATTACATGACCTTGTTAATATTGTCCAGCGTAGATTTTACAACTCTCGATATTGGTCCAATAGTCCGGTCAACTGCGTTCTGCGCTGATTGCTGATGCTCATTGTTCCTTGGCGTGTACGTCAGCTAGTTCTTCACGTTGAACTCAGTCTCTTCTGCATAACGAAATACTGGGACCAGGATTATCTCGCTCTTTAGTGACCTGGTCCCAGATCTGTCGATCTGCTTCGAACATTAGCTGGAACGTTTGCATTAAGAGGCAAACAGAAAAACAAATGGCATTAGTGATCTGATATATGTATGTACATACATAATAACTGTAAATGGTATGTTTCAAAATTAACGAACTTTCGAACAGAAATAAACAGGACTACGCAAGAAATGCCGTAGAACAAACTTTCACGTTTTTTTTTAACCAATTATAATACACCTATAATCAACTGTAAAATATTACATATTTTTTGTAGTTCGCATGACTCTGTATAACTCATAAACTCTGTTGAAAGATGAATTGCTTACTCTGGATACGTAACATTATTTTAGTCAAAATCATAATTTTAGACTAAATAGATACTTTGAGACGTAAATAGTTAAATTGTGCCAAAATAACCTAGTAACGTAATATAACAAAGTAACGAGCGCAGCCGTATGTCAACATGTTATCATAAATCTAATTCTTTGTTCATCGTACTCGTAATCACCCGTAAGGTGATAGTTTCACAACGTGGTTTGTAACCGAAGGTTCTTTGAATCCCCTTAATATCTGCTTAGTCATGTAAATATTTTCTAGAAGCCGCTTACGTAAATACAAAAAAATATCATAGCTGCTTATATTGCCCAAAACTTAAAAACAAAAACAAGAACAAGAAGAAAATCTTTCTTTGATCTACAAACTATAAATATCTCTACTTTACTAAAAAAATAGTCATCTCCTTATGTGAGGGCTTTTTTTTGTCCCAATTGACTCAATTGTCTAATAAACAAGCAGTAAGTTTTACCTGTGTCGCAGATGGCATGGACAACACATATACCTAACACATCACAATAACACCTTGCACGCGACTAAAAATATTTATGTGTCACATAAATATCTGCCCCGGCCGGGAATCGAACCCGGGATCCATCACTTCGCAGGCAAGGTCGCTAACACAGAACATCTCTGTGGTCGCTACCAACAAGGCTACAGAATTAGATGTCAGTGTACATAAACGCTGTCCAATGATAAATATTCATTAAATAATTTTAATGTTTTGTTTAATAGTCTGTATTGTTTGTATCTTTGTTTGTAACAAAATAACAAAATTACTACAGACATTTTGATTTCATCTACAACTCGTGTGACCATCACAATCTATACACAAATCATACACGTTTTATAAAACATGTTCTTGTTTTTTTTTTATTTAAATTTAAATATGTATATGTGGGCTTTACTTACGTTTTTCTTGGTTCTTGCACTTCTGAGATATAAACTGGACTCTAGACGACTCGTGTTGTAGAATGAAAGCACTGGGATATTTTCACTCATTTATTCTTTTGTGCTTAAATCGCCATTTCACAAAGGTGTCTAATTCAAGAGGAGAAGAAATGGCGAAAGAAACTCCTCGACACATCCTTTAAAATAAAGTATGTTACAATTAATTTTTGCTTAAACAATTCTAGACTTAAACTATCTGTATTTCTACAATTTAGAATGATTACAAAATATCCGTATTACTCTTTTCCCAGTCTAAGACAGAATGCCCTCGTGGGCCGTTCTCCAGACCGACCAACATGGTCCCTTATCATTGTTTTTTCTGTAACTCTCATATTTCATTCAACTCGAAACCAGAAAATATGACGTGTCGACAGGCACCGGAGCCGCGGAGTCAAGTGAATTCCCGAAATAATGTCTCGTTGTTGAAAATAAAGATGGTAATTAATTTTAAACCCTAACACATCTTACCTTACCTTTCCTTTTCTAATAACTAATTTTGAGACGGCCATGTTTACTCGTTGTGTCGCACTCATCCATCACTTCTGAAGAATGTCTATCCCTATTCTTACACGAATGTAATCCTCGTGTACTGAACTGTGAATTGCTGTCAAATCATTGACCTAATTGTAGATTGCGTAAGATATTGAATTATTACTACACATTGAAAAAGCGGATGACCGGTTAGAATTATAGACGAATTTGTATTTTTTTAAAGATTGTGCCTATTACATATTTATTGTTATTTACTTAGTGTATTATTAATTGCATTTTGAAGTCGGAAAAAAATAAAATAATATACTATATCGCACATAATGAGCATATGCTTTAACCTCGGAGCCACGCCTGTACAAACAGTGCTACCTATATGAATCAAAACTTTGCTTTAAAATCCCATAAACGTCATGTAAAGGAAGCACATCGGAAGCATTGGAGGAAGCATTGGATATAATTCTCATACACTCATGCATCACTCGCCACCAAAACGTCGAAGTACGTCGAGTTCGCTCGGTCCGTTCAATGACATTAACATTGCAGAAATAGACGCAGCGGCTGTGATATTTCACGCTTCCCTTCGGGAGATCTGAATGGAAGCGAATATATGTAGGTACTGTACAGCGTCCCATAATTCATATTACGACAATGTATTTGAACAATTGATCACAGTTAGTCTTGGTTTTTGGAAATAAGTCTTAGTTTCTCGAAAACTCAACAACTAACAGCGTAGTATTGTTATGAAAAGAAAGGAATAATTTGATCACATTTATAAGTCTTGATTTCTTAAAATAAGTCTTTATTTCCAGAAGTGATACTAATCCTTTCCTAATCCAGCAATGTAGTGCAATATTATGTGCCTTGGAGTGTAATAAACTGAGTCCAGCATTGTATGCGGTCAATACAAGCAAACAAACAATCTATATTACTACTAAAAACCCACTTCGCTTCAAGAAACGTATTTCTCTGCTTATACGCGTTTGAAACATAATGTGTAAATGTAACGCAACAAAAATTTTGTGGTAGAATATTAATTTCACACTTAACCCATTTTAATTTGAGAAATCAGTTTAAGTATATTAAATGTTCTATAATATATGAGAGAAATGTATCATTAACATCATTACTCATTTTGTTCTATTATAATTTCGGATCGAATTATTAAGTTATTTTTATAAAAATTAAGCAGTAAATAAGTCTACACTTAATAGAAGTGTCAGATGTAATAGTTTACTCCGTCCGGAGGGAACTTTGAATAGTAAATTCATTTACGATGTTCCGCACTTGAGTACAACACGTACTGTCGATGCATTAGATGCTAATAAAATATGAAGTCATATTAATTCAGTTTTATGTGCAGTTGGAATGGAGTGAGAAAGGAGGAAATAAAATATTCATAGCAATAAGGCAGCTTATTTTTATTTCATAGTTTTGTACGTGTATCTACGAGCAAACTATCGAAGTACCAAATTATTTTAGCGTAAAAATTTCATCAATCTGGCCATGGGTGGATTGACAGACTGCGCACACCTTTGACTATAAGGAGACACTATGGAGAATCTACTAGGTTTTGCATACTTCCTCACGATGTTATTCTTCATCGCAAGCAAGCAACTTAGTTATTACTTGGAATCTATGTATTACGCACATAACTTCTAAAAATCTCTTACCACTAATCAATCATGGACATAAAATGTATAAGACTGAAAATTAACAAATCTACTAGGTGATTAAAATTTTAATTATCACTAGCTGTGCTTTTACACATAATTAATTCATATTTTTATTAAAAGGCTTAATTGCATTTAAAGGTTTTGTAATATCTATTTGTAATATTATGTGTCTGTTAAAAATAATATTTAAGTTTTTCGAAAATACAAAAGACGATTTTTTAAATTTCTCATAACACGTGAATGCGATTTCATTATCGGGAAAAGAACGAGTTACATTGTCGTTACATTTTATCGTTCGCGACACCCATAACTACATACAGTGCAATATTGTTATATTCAATGGCATTTTAAATAAGATATAAAGTGTATATGAAGTTATATTTTTTAAAATGTAAAATTTAACTTTTACAACTTCGACGTTTTGTCACGTTTTAAATCAGATTTATTTTAGGATATAAAGTCATGAAAATGACAATCTAAAGATGAAACTATTTAACTAATGACATGTGTCAAAATAAGGCATTTTGTACATTGTTCCCGTACCTTTTAATATGGCACCAGCAATTTTTTTCTTGAGTCTCAAATAAATGTTCCATATCATATAAATTTTCGCTTTCATAGAGAATACTACTACTGTACTAGAATACTAGAATGTTTTTCAGGTATATAATTACAAGAATCTATTCAATTGATAAAATCGATTTAATATAGTATTCGTAACATGTATAGTATTGTAAAATGTGTTACTGCCTGTTTGTGCTAAAATGTTCTATAATATGTGGAATATATTATTCGTGTTTTCCCTCATATTCCCAAAACCTGAAAACTATAGCTGTACTGGTCTGTTCTGGTCTTACTGGATTAAAATATCCCTCATATTTCAATGTAGAAGAATTCTATATTAGTGACCTCCACACAACGCGTCAGTGATGCCTTTGGTGTTGCTGATATCCAAATTCAGTGTCGTATGACTTTTATGATATTACAATAAACATGGTAGCCGTGACTCGTGATTCGAATGAACTGAAGATTTACACTTCAGTTGGAATCAGCAAGATACACAACTCTTCACCAACTTACACAAGATATGCTTTGTTTGAGATAATTGGAGTGGTCTCAATGTAATTTTACTTTAAAATTCATCAGAATACGATGTCGTAAAATTTTTCACATGCCCAACTCCAAATTAGTACTAAGTGAACATGATAAAACGATAAAGGTTTTGTTTTGACAACGTAAAACAGAGGTCGTTCGAGAAAAAGG